>JAGDQP010001111.1:0-132132 GCA_022664845.1 Lepisma saccharinum
AAAATTTTAAAACTGACTGTGTTAATAATATAAACCTTGACGAACTGCAGGAGAAATTACATCTATTCTATGACGTTTGAATGGGATAATCAAATTCTTATTATTTACAAAAACTGCATTCATAAACATAGCCAAAGAGCGGGTTTAAATATTTTCCTTTTAGCTTTATTAAATAGACTACAAATCGTCATGAACGAATAGGAATCCAGTCAGTTTAATTGAATGATGTAAAAATGATGTTGCAGTATACATATTTTTGAAAGTGACTACGTCCATTTTTTGTCCATATCAATTGGTAAAAACATCTTCTAGTTTAGTTTCACCTATCTCCGAATGTAAAATTATTCGCAAGAAAAGCGACAGAAAATGTCATGGGACAATAATACCTCCTGATTCGATGGACACTAGCTAGAGGCAAAAGTGTGTATTCAATGAGGCTCTGGAGGGTATCCGGATGCACACTTCAGCAGGGCATAAATTTACCTCAGATTACGTGGTTGTGTCCGCACGCGACATGCAGCATTTAGATCGGGAGAATTTGACGCGGCCAAGGAAGTATGGCAAAGTCGCTGTCGTTTTAATCGAATCAATAACAGACACCTCAGCCACATGGAACGGAACGTTGACATATTTGTAGATACCATCACCACTACGGAAGAATGCCAAACATGTACGGATGCACTGTGTTCCCCATTATTGACAGATAAGCCATTGACGTGTAGTATCTCATATAGGGTTCTCAGGCCATAACAGGAAGTCCTTCTGCACCTGACCTCTGCCAGCACCACCGTGTGTTCGAACGACAAGCCTGTTTGGAGTTTTTGTCTCTTGGGTCCCACATTTTTGACATAACGATTCTAAGTGTGTCAATGGTCCATTCGATATACAAGTGCGATAGTAATTTTTATCGCGTTCTTCACTGTGGTACATCAGTTACGTTTTGGCTTCCCTTGGTCAACTTTGTTCTTGGTAACAAATGTGCTAGATAAAATAAGAAAGAAATTATACTTTCTTTATCGTTTGTGTTTATGATGGACGGCTAAGCTTCCTCCGCAGCTTCTGAAATCAAGCCATAGCGTCCTTGAGTAAATATCTTAATTTTAACAGTCACAGCAAACCTTGTTACAGGATGTTAGTAAAAATATCATCGTTGAGAAAGAAACACTATAACAGTTACCTATATACGTCATGAGCCGATCTGAAAATTCGACGGATCCTGCCCGTGGGTCGCCAGTTAAACTAGTCTTAGCTAGCTTAAAGACTAGCTTCCCGTTTAAGGGTTAACGCCTTGTCTTGGGAAGAGAATTTAAGAAAAAAAAAAGAGAGTTGACCAGAGATTGGTATGTGGTATTTATATGGTAAATTCGTTTCTTCATTCTCATCTTTATTATTTCAAAAATCATAGAACGTTTTATAATTCAGAACTTACAATAATTATAATTCGAAGTAAAGTATGGAGAGAATAGAATTTTAAAAAATAGGAAAATAATATGTAAGAAAGCCAGTTGCTCCACATTTTTCAAACTGACATAGTAAATATCTTTCCATGTAAATGCAAAATAAATTTATTTGTTATTATATTATTTTCATCTCCTTTGTTTCCCTGTCGTTGTTCTGTTGGGAGCGCAGTAACGTGAGTTACATGTATGTTAGATCTGCCATCTGGGGACTCAATTTTCCACAGCATTCGCCTACCAAGACATCAATATGAGAAACTTTAGCGGCTTGAGCGGGAACAATAGTGCGTCAGGATAGCGAACAATAGCTCCAATAAAAGGGAGCAATAAATCGCTCCCCTGCCCGCCGTCTACTGAATTAAGAATTTGATTAGGGAATCTTTGAGGGGAACTGTTGAACTGTTGTGTCGTTTCTGTAGTTTTGCTTACTTTTAGACATCTCCTGTTTCTCGTAGAAATGATGTTGCGTTTATTGTAATACTAACTTGTAATTAAGATTTTCACATATCACCAACTTTTATTTTCCTTATAGGAAGATTGTGAATAAGAGAGAGTACTGGATATCGTATAATCACAACTCAAAGATTAAATAAAAGGAGTCCGCGTTGTTGAAAATTCATTTATGAAATTCGCCCTTGCTTGGATAAAGACCAATCAAGATAACCACTAAGATCAAGTAATTATCTTTAAAATTTATAGATAGATTTTGTTTAAAATTTATACACAACATTCATTTTATAAATTGAAACTATTCAGAAACAGTTTCGTTTTGTTATTTGTTCTTTGGAGTTCGTCTTACTTTTAATCTAACGTTTTATCTTTGTACGTTGTGAAGATCATTATATACTTACATGCTTACGTCAAATATGACTGTTCGTGACAAAATATTCTATTTTATAGGAGATAGCTAGGGAAGAAGCATGTGTAGATAGGAGAATGAGGCTGTAATTTGCTTTTGAATAGTTGAAATGATAATTTCCAAAGCACTAGCCCAGGTATAATTGCTCAAAATACACGTTGCAGTTGATTTTAGGTTTCAGAGACTGCAATGTTGTCCTCCATTTTTGTTCAGAATTGTATTTTGTTCTCAACTATCAACTGCAATGTGGTTATTTGAAGAAAGCTATTGTTTGTCCAAAATATTTAACAAACGGCTCTGTGATTATTATTACTATTTTAGAATACTATATTATTATTATTTTTATCATTATTTACGCGATAACAGTTAAGAACGACAAAGTTGAATTCACCGTGTATATGTTGATACTTGATTGATAAAACTCAGCAACTGCTGAGATAAAAATTAGAATTTGATTTTTTTTATTTATGGCCTTTACATATCTAAGGCTCAGGCAGGGAGGGGAAAGGATTCGGGAAATTGTCGATCAGGGCTTATGTTGAAGGTGTCATCCCGGCATTTGCCTGGTGTGACTGAGGAAAACCACCGGAAAAACCTCAGGAAGGTCTGCCGCTGGGATCGAACCCACGACCTCCCGAATGCTACGCCAACACTCTACCACTGAGCTACGGCGGCTCGGTAGATAAAATTAGACAAGAGACGACAAGGCTACGTAATTCTTCGAATATTCTGGGTACTCTCCATTCTTCAGTGTCCTTGGCGTAACCATGTTTTCATAAATGTCGTTACATCCCACTCCATCAGGATTTTTTCTGTCAGATGTACCGTGATGAGATGCGAGATTTTTTTAACGAGGAGGGAATTCCGTTTATTTGTAGCTGTGTTGACCATTACACTTAATGCCCTTTCTGCTTCCGCGGAACTCACTGTTACTATAATTATTTTGTTGCCTCTTTGATAGTATGGAGAACTTCAGCTTTATGAAGATCTCGTTTAACAACAAAATTTCGGAAACGCCTGATTATACCGCCAGAAAGTTTCACCGCACCCATCTAAATGTTAGCAAAATTTAATACTTCTACCTCTTTTCGTTCAGAATATGCAGTATTCAAAGTAGCTCTGACTTTGACTCGCCCTGTTCAAGGGGGTTGGGGGGTGGGAGTGATTAGGGACTAGATGTACCTACAATAGCAGGTGTTTAAGCTACTGCACCAACACAGGGATTAAGATTCGAAACGGTTTTTAGTGGACCACTCGGTACTATTTAATACTGCGTTGTATCGTTTCCGTGAATACTTTAGTGTGCAAGACGTCAGTGAACATCGTGGTTTAAATACCACATTCTTTTATAAAGCGTGACTTCTGAAGATATTATGTTCCTTCGCCTATCAAAACGGGACCAGCCATCCTGACTATAATATTCCTAGGCATTTCTTTCAGAGAAACCTCTCCGGAAAGAAGGGTTTTTGTATATCTCCGGGAACAAACGAAGGTTCTATATATTACTTAGTGCTAGTGATTGAGAACTTTTCAGGAGGGCTCTGAGTAATATCCTCGCTCATCCCTGAAAGAAATGGAGGCTACCTTAGTCGCATCAGGTCAAACGCTGGAATGGTACCTTACATTAAGACCAGGACCGCTGCTTTCCTTCCCTTTTCCACGGATATTTTAAAAATTTCATGTAAAGTTCTAACGACGTTTCTATCGGATTCTAACACATTCATGTTCATTTGTAGTTGCACAAGGGTTATTGTAAGTATAAATGCAATGTTGCAAGCAATGCAGACTATTACATAGTAGCTAATTCTCTTCCTAGATGAATTGCACTAAAGATAGTTCAGGGTTGAATTATATGTGGTTTGTAATTCGTGGTATGTAATATAAACGTAACTAGCAGCTTCAAGGAAGATATTGCATTTAAAATTTAAATATAATAAAATCTGTGCCATGGGCATTCGAGTTTCCCTGAGATATTCGAATAGGTGTGCACCTTGCATTTATACGATTATTCTCTACATTGTTTTGTAGTTGTGAGGTTATATGAATAATATATGCGTATATAAACACACGCACATTGAAGGTGTGGCTCTGGTTTATTTCAACACAGTATAACAAAAGAGGAGTGTCTCTTTGCATTCATAATTACTGTTATGTAGGTCATCTTCCGTTAATCATAGATGAAGTGAACTAGTCAAGTGTCCATTTTCATTAGTAATAAATGTGACTATAAGTATAATAGAAAGTTTGATTTTATTTGATTTTTATTGCGTTCCGGAGACCACATGTAAGTGCTATTGGGCACAGTAGTATGAAACGTGTCAGTTATACAGATATACAATGATTATAACATTAAACAAAAGGCAGTATGAGATACAATAATACATACGATAATACAAAAAATGAATAATACAATACGATATGATAACAAATTTACAACAAAATTGAACATAAACAATAAAAATGAATAAGACAAAAGTTATAGCAAAATTACAAAGAACAATAAGCACAAACCAATAGACATGAATGATCCAATAATATATGATACGAAATTACAATAAACAATGAACAGAAAACAGTAAAACTAAATGAGACAGTAACACATGATAGTGAAATTATAACAAACATATTAATTTTATAGATAATTCTTAAATCAATCACGATTGAATACAATGGTAGATGAAACACATTACTTTTGCCTACAATATTATAGTAACACATACAAAACTAAATATATTAAGTGACCCGATATATACATTATAAATACAAAATAGCCACCATTGTCAGCGTGTACCTCCCAGGAACTCATCTATACTGTAATATGAGTTTCTAGTTAGAAGTTGTTTTAGCAGTTGTTTGAATATGGAAAGGTTGGGTGAATTCTTTATGAAATTGGGAAGTTTGTTGTAAAGTTTAATACCGATGTAGATAAATGAACTGGCGTACTTAGATGTGCTGTGGTATGGAATAGCTAGATCTGATTTATGTCTCGTATGGTAACCATGTTTGTCATCATTTTATGTGATTCTGTCTTTGAAGAAGTAAAGATATATTCTAAATACTGCGGTTATTAAGTACGAAGAGAAACATGGAAACTGATCAACATGATTTAGCAGTAGCATGATGGATCTGTAATCGATTAAAATAAACTTCAGCAGTAGAAAAGACTCATCTTGACAGAAGATTGTTTCAAGTCCAAAACATCCGACATCACGACTGGCTGCAATACCTTATTTCATTGTATTCGTGATATCGTCTGAACTATTGATATAGTAGACAGTACGATTTACAGGTAAAGAAAATTGGAGGTACCATTAACAATTTTTGTTTCGTGCCTGGAAATTTTAGTCGTGTTTTTTCCGGTAACGTTTACAAATTATCTAACATTCATTTGCTCAGGACCCAGCATTAGGATTGGTATGTTTGAGGGCAGATGAGAGAAATATCTATCAGCTGTAGTCAGTACCAAATATTCAACGTTGCACCATCAGAGAACAAGAGAGACACGTTGTAATTGAGTTTCCATGCTCAGTATACTTGAGTTACTCTCCTGATTGAATAATATATTAAAGACTGCCTCATTAACACTGAACACAGAATTTCTTAGTAAGAAAGATCGTGTATTGCGTACCCGAAACAATGTTCTTGTTCATGTTGCGTAATAACTAGTGGTATTTTTCATCCAAATTTGCATTTGGTTTGTAACAAGTGCCTAAACACACCTCAATTACAATCCGAACCTTGATTTTTTAATGCATTGCCCATGCCCTTGCCTCGACACTTTTGCCCATACGAAATTTAAGGGAATTCCAAATACATTTTTTATGCATATTTAAAATTTCATTAGAGCGTCGTTTGCTTGTTACATCATCTATTGCATACATTAGATGTGTTCTGTAGTTAAAATGTAACTACAGAGCGTCAGTAACTCGGTTGGTAGAGCGTTGATTTAGCACGCGGAAGATCCTGGGAACAATCCAAGCGGCTAGCCATCCTGAGTGAAGTTTCTCCAGGGTTCTTTGCCAATCATACCAGGTTAAAGCCAGGATGGTACCTTCAAACTAGACCCTAGCCGACATTCTTCCCACATCCTTTCCACGCCCTATCCCAGCCTGAGCCAAAGTTGTTCAAAGAAAGGAATCTTCTAGCATTTTCGTCTCAAGGGCTGCTCTTACAACCAACCTTTTCAACCTAATATTATAAAGTGATTATACACACTTATAACATGAATATGACACACATTAATAATTGGCAAATGTTTCGTAGTGTGGGCCTACTTTAGTAACATATGGTATAAGAAAGAAAAATGCAACCTGCAGAATTGAAGTAGTTAAAGTAGCTGTAGCGTAAGTAATTGAATATTATGACTAACAAGGAACACTCGCCAGGTATCAGAGCCCGATTTTGATGCAAATTCGTATGTAGGTACAGTGTCTAGGTAAACCTTCACAGCTAAAATTATAGGTGCTGCCGTCTACAAATAACTACAGGGGAACCCGACAAAGATGGAACGTAGAGAGCAAGTAAATCCAATACAGAGTACGGAATTTTCATCAAAATCGGGTTCTATGACACCTGGCGAGTGTACTTGAATCCTGTACAATAATGGATACAAAAGTCTAAACGTTTCACAGTAGTATAAAAATGAATGAATGAAAATTATAAGATTGAATGGACGAAAACAAAATATAATCCACCCAATAACAGTAATTCAACATCATCATAAATAACAGTAACACGAAGGGCCATAAATAAATTCAAACGTAACAGAGAACTACGTGATAACGAACTACAGAAGGAAAGTTTGCCATGACATTGTACTCTGTGCAAATGTAATCCAATGCTCACAAATATATTCTAGTTTACTGAAATTATGGTTCTATACCTCCCCCCATCCCCCCAGCTTTTGGCCTTTTCTAGAACGACGACTTGACGACTTAAATTGTACAATAAGTGTATTGCATAAATTTGGTTTGACACACCTGATTTCCCCAAGGTTAATCAAATGGAGAACTAGTTTTGCTTGGTGAAGAAGCTACTAAATGCATTTTTTTAATTGCTCAGAATGTATTTTTTTTTCGGTTGCACAGTCCCTTCGTCTCCTGAGATCTACATCATATTTTAGCTAAAATGCTGTTCTTTATTAAATCTTTCCCAGGTTATGTTTCCGTAATTCAATATTCAGATTTTTAACTAATGCTTCATTTTACATTAATTATGGTTTGCTGGAGCAGGTAACGATTATTAGCCAATTAATACGAATAAAAAAATATTAGACTATAAAGTATGTGATAATGAAAAAAGTATTAGGAATATGTAGAGCAAGGTGTGCAGGAGTTGAAGAGCTTTCCCCTCACTCAGGTATGACCAAGTGTTTTACGAATAATATACGGAAAAGAATCTCAATTATGTCATTCTTACGTAACGACATAGTAGTTATTAAACACTTACCGTGCGAGTTTGCCGCCTACCTTGACTGACTGACTTACTGCCTGTGGCAACTCGCATATTCATTCTCGAAAAACCTTACACAACGAACTACGAAACAACGGTTAGTGTCTATTATGTATTATCTCTCTGCAGTTTGTAAAAATATTCCAATATCTTCTCAATGAAGTGAACGTTATCCATGGATGTGAGTGTTGAACCAGTGCAGTTGAACCTTTAGGAAGTATAGGTTGAAAGTCCGCTTTGGTTGAAGGAGCTCCATGTTCCGGTTGGTGACAAAATCGTGGTCGGAAGTAAAAAAAAAGCCGGTCGGCGAATAAGTATACCTGTTAAGTCTAAAGACAAGAAACTTCCTACGCATTTGTGTAGCTACCAGTATTTTCTCTTCATCATCCTGACTTGAGTGAAACGAAGATTATCTTTCTTGGTGTAACAGTCGTCGAGTATCTTACACAACCTTCTTCCTTGCAGTTATCGTATCTTGTAGTTTTATCAACTATAGTTGACAGGTTTCCCCTTTCATCTGCGTTTGTTGATGCTTTTATTTGATTGAATATTATTAACCCACAGGTCATGTGTCGTCACAACACTTGCTTTTGTTTTCCTTTTCTACAAGGAAATTTTTAGATGACCTTCTCATCTGTG
Organism: Lepisma saccharinum; assembly: GCA_022664845.1. Taxonomy (NCBI): domain Eukaryota; kingdom Metazoa; phylum Arthropoda; class Insecta; order Zygentoma; family Lepismatidae; genus Lepisma; species Lepisma saccharinum. The sequence goes on from JAGDQP010001111.1 coordinate 8,407, forward strand.
TGAATAACTATCCAGTCACAGTCAAAGTCACTCTCGGGCTTGCTTCCTCACTTGCTTCAGTTTGATTCGGTGTTGAATACAAGATACATATTGTTAGAGTGAGAAGTAAGGCAGACCCAGTGTTTCGTATATGTGCGTATGTGTCTGTGTGGCCTACAGTGAAGATATAATAATTAAATCGTATTGTACCTTCTTCGGCCATCGTGTTATGGTGAAACATCTAAACGGAATCAATCATTAGTGGTGGTGTTAGTTAAGTGTTAAGAAAAATATCTAAGAGCAATGATGCTTGGCATAGCTGCTGGCCTCTTAGTGGTAATTGTTCATGGTCTTATGTGGTACCTAATACCTTACTTACTAAAGCGAGGAAGATTCAGACCTATAACAAATAGTGACACCAATCACGTCATTACTGAGAACAATGTCAAGGTGCAGAACAATGCCAAGGTTGGTATATGGATTTCATATTTTTAATAACCATTCATTTTCTTCTATTTTATGTGCAGGATGTATCCTAACCGAGTCAACCGACAATTATTTTGAGCACATTATGCAAATAAGAATAGGCAGTTAGGTTACAAAGAGTACAATTTTCAAAATAATCTACCATCATCATTCTTCTTCCTCTTATAATAATAATAATTCGATATTCTGACTAAGCTAAAACTTCTAGATAGATTCAACGCTTGTAGGATATTGATAGTATTAATATATTTCCGAATACTTGAAATAACAATTTAAAAACCTGTTGAAAACAAGCTGTAAATTCTACTTTAATGTTTCGTGTTGAGTAGATTCAGGTGAGCGATCTGCACTAAATTTTAAAGATAAGGTAAAAATGAATTTAATGGGCGATAACAGCACTGTGGCTTACGCCCTTCCCGTATTCTAAATTCAGAAATTTCATATTTACTATCGTTCAAAATGTTTGTGATTTCTGTACAAATGTAATTCTAGGATTTATCTTTATCGATCAAAAGAAATTACAAGATTCTAGCTAACCCTGTGTCTAAATTTTTACCTTTAGTTAACAAATGTATTAGCATTCCATTAGCTTTTTCCACGAAACACTGTAAAATATTTTGTGCATCGTACATATTTACATATGGCATTAATTTTAGTTATCTGAAAATGCATATGGCAACTCGAAGGATTAAATGAACTATTAAATCCATGTCTTTAATATTAGTTTATGCTACATTTAGGGTGTAGTTTAATATCAAGGAAAAATAAGAATATAGGGATACGAAGAAAATCAATTATCATTGTATAACTTGCGTGAACTATTAATTTGAAATTGAATTTTATTTATGGCCTTTAGGCATCTAAGGTTCAGGCTGGGATAGGGGAGGGGAAATGATTCTGGAAGGTGTTGGCCAGGGCCTATGTTGAAGGTACAATCCCGGCATTTTCCCGGTGTGACTGAGGGAAAACAATGAAAAAAAAACGGTCCCAGTAATATACTTTGTAGTGTGTAACAAGTTTATCTTGATGATATTTCCACCGAGGGAAATTAAATTTCGAAAAAAATAAAGTGCCAGTTCTGTTCTGGTTTAGAATTCACAGTGAGGATGGAGGATGTTCAGGAGTATATAATATATATAGAAGTATAAATTTAAATAGTCTATTCCAGTGGTTCCTAGCCTGGAGACGTGAAAAACTTGCTAGTGGAATCAAGCTACTGAAGAAAATAATGCAAATAAAATTTGAAGCAAGTTGTAAATACTTTTAATTGAGAAACAGTGCCGCAAAGAATGCACAGATTGTTTTAAATTTGTTATGGTTATTATTTGTTATGAAAATTGTGACTGTGCGAAGTACTTTCATAGTTCATACATTGAACTCTGACGTTCTTCAAATTCGATGAACTCTTGACTACGAAGCTTTTCCAAAGCGGAAGTTGTATAAGGCGGCAACTTGCTCAAAGTTCAAATATCCTACAGTCTCGCTTGTACTTTTATTAATTCAAACTTCTTTAGAATGTCTGTTCCTTCTGTTCGGTTTGAACAGGTTTAAATATATGTACTTTAAAGAACAATAATGTTATTACTCTAGGCTGTGAGTGAAACTTTTTGTTACTCCAATACTATGAATTGCTGGAGGCACGGACTTAGTAGAGTTTACCAATTGTGAGCACCAGGAATTCTCAGGATCTAATAAGGGGCGGCCAGGTCTAAAAGGCTGAGAACATTATGGTCTGTTCGGAAAAGGTATTGAAGCTTTTAAATTGGAACGAGAAACTAACTTGTTAAGATTATATTTGACAATTACGAATTGAAAACAAATAGAACAGGATTAAATAATTTTAGAAAGTAACTGTTAACACATTGGAACTAGTTTGGTGAAGAAACTAGAAAACCCCCAGTCCGTTATATAAAAACACTAAGATCAGTGGAACAGCTGGCGTGAATGAAAACAGAGATTCAAGTAGCTATCCTTTGAGTAACAAACAGAGAAAACTATAAGTTCTATAACCATACTACCATAGCATCACATTTATATTACCCAGCTTGATTTTTACTAAAGAAGTAACACTATTAGAGAGAACAAAATGTGTAATACGCAGTTGTAACAAACTTAGAAATCTCATTCACAAAAGTATCTTACGTAGTTCAATTACCAGTTTCACTTATGCCATAATCAGTCACAGTACTAACTGAACTTAAGTAGGTGAGCATGTCTATTTTTTTATATTTTTTAAATAGCTTACTCTTATATCAGACTTTCTGTGACTTTAAGCAACTGATTATTTCTTGTTCTACGTAGTAGTTTAGGGAAGTATAAGGGCTTTATGTGATGAGGCTAAAACACATGTCACGTAGAAATTGCCTTAAGGCAGCACTTTATTTTGTTGACAATATAACTTCCGTGCCTTTGGATTGTTGTAATTGCGAAATACCTAGTTTCAGCCAAACCGGTGGAGACCAGAATGTAAAAAGCTTTACTTTCTCATCGTTCTTTTCCATAAAATTCAGCATTTGGAACAATATTGGCATAGTTGAAACGGTCAGCACGTGCTCAATTTCGGAAATGAAGATCACTACATAATCACTTCTTAAGTTGCTCGATTAGTTTTGGTAACTTTTGCTACATACCTGAACTTAAAAAAAATCTTTTATTTCATATTGTATAGGCCTCTGTCCGTCTTGATGATACGAGTGCTATGATGTTACTTATAATAACACGAAGATGCGCGCCCCAGACAGGATTCTAACCCGTAATCTTGTGAATGGCGTCCCAGCCCTATGTCCACACTACTGAAAAAAATAAATCTTATACTCTATGAATGAGTTAACTTTTTGTTACTTCTAAACTTTCCACCTTCCATCAATACGTGAAAATATTTTGCACCCATTGTCACAGAAGCAAAGTAGATTGTTCCAGTAGGCATACCATTTGGTAATTTAGGAAAGATGACAAAATTTGGCGGAAGACTGGATAAAACCCGGATGCTCTCGATTATAGTTCATTACTTTAACCTATCAAACTACGGAAAACAGTCTATCTGTCAAACGTTTTTCGCATTATATTGAAAAAAAATCTGTGAAAACTGAGAGCGCTGGTGTTTTAAATATGTTACTCATAATACTTGTGCATGTTTTTGAGTTTAGCACTATACCGCCTACATTCTCCAAGTTTTTATTGATAGTTATTATTTTTGAAACTGCAGAAGTCAAGGTTCTGCAATGTCACGTATGCAATGACGTAATAAAGTTTTATGTTATGTTCTTGGAAGTTATTAACGTTAACGAAACGCTTTGCTGCTCGTGGAGATGAGAGGAAAAGAGAAAGCGGGGAAGCATGTATATTCCCAGAGTTTTACTTAGTTCAAGGTGATTTGGAATGACTGGTAGATTCGTGTACAGAAGGTTAGCTTTTCAACAGCAATGCGTAACCATAGCAAGAAATATATATTGCTGGTGCTTGGTATAAGTAAATCCGGCGAATAACGAACTGCCAAAAGAGAGTTAATTCATCCCCATATACGTGCAGGTAATCTTTCACTACTTATAAATCCATACTTAACGATAATATAAATGACCTGAAGCAGATAAATCATCTTAGTATGATGCAGTAACAGTTGAAGAAACTGTGGTAAACTTGATTTTTATATGGGCCTGTCTAGTAACTACGGACTTCGGCCCGTCACGATTCGCCTTTAGCTGTTAAAATCCACATGCCCCTGCCGGGTCTCGAACCCGGGACCTTTGAGCCGATGGCCTACCGCCGCAGACCGCTCGGCCACCCGGACGGCAACAGTTGAAGAAGTTAACATACTATCCATAGGTTAAAGGATAATAAGTGTATTGCTTCTTACGAGATTGTACCTCGTGACGTGCGTAAGCCATAGTGCTGTCACCGCCCATAAACTCATTTGACTCTACCTACGGGATTGTACCGTACATAATAAGTATGACTTGGATAGTTAGGCATTTTGCATACATGCAAATGCATATTTCAACGAATATTTGGAAAATTCATGTTACATATGTAAATGCATATACGTATGAATCATTTATATAAACACCTTGCATATTTTAGAGCCAAAGGTCTAACACTATAAAGAAACATCAGAATAATAGATGATATGAGAAATATGCTGAGCATGGTTGAAGATTCTGTATACCTAGAAATAGGGACACAGCCACGGGGAGGTTCCAGGGATCCGGATCACCGCCGAAGTTGCGATTTCTATGTAAAACTAGTATAAATTTAGGCATACAGTAACTATGTTCATTTCGTATACATACCAAGATCTACGAAAGAAACTGGTGGACACTATCCGAAACGAAATTTTGCCTAGAGAAGCTAAATATGAGACATGGGCAGGTGGCCTTGAACTTGATTTGTCAGATATTGTTGAACTTTAATATTGTCCATTGTCAAATATTTTTTAGTGAAGTAGATTTTTTTTTTTTTTTTTTTTTTTTAATGCAGAAAAACATTCTTGCTAAAACAAAAGGTTTCAAGACTGAAACTTTAAAACGCCATATCGTAATCGAGTGCTATCTTGATCTGTAAGTAGTGAAGTTTCCCTTTCATTCAAAACAAAACATTTGCATTCGAAATAAGTCTTGTTCTAAGCAAGTGTATTTGAGCATGTGAACAAGTGTATTTTAGAGTGGAAGTATTAAAATCAGCAATTTTTACCACGTTAAATCATATAAGCTAAATTATACAGAGTATGAACATCTATAAACATGAAGGAATAAACATTTACAAGAAGCTGTTTTCGAAAGTGCATATATCTTTGCATATTTTTCTCCTTTCCAGTGGATATTTTATGTATTTTAAGTGCATAACTATCCATGTCCTAATAATAAAGATTCTCTGCAGGTCTATCTATACACGAAAGTTGTTCACTCTGTTCATTATTAGAAATAATTCACGTTAAAATGGAAATTAGCCTCAATATTATCAGTACCGTTAAATGCGATATGGACATTATAGATAAATTTTTTAAACTTTAGCAATACTCTTTAAGTAGATATGAAAATATCCAAATATCTGTTTTAGCATCACAGCACATTTTTGTATCAGTAATCATGGATCTCATAGATAAATCGTAATCAACCAAAAGAAGTTACTAATTACAGAATATCACGTAAAATTTAGAAGATTGTAAACTGATTGATCGCTTCATATAGATTTAACAAAGGCATTGACAAACTTAAGCACGACATTCTTCCTTTTTAGTCAGATTCCTTCTTTTAATGACATTCCAAAAACTAGGAGCTTCGTTGTAAATTGTCCTATCTTGTCAACGGTTGCTTGTATGCGGAATTACTTCGAATCACTTGGGTAGTATCCGAGAGATACTGACATTGCTCTAACCTTGGGTGGTAGTTTTTTTTCTTCTTATAATTATTTACTTGCTGCTGCATGCTCTGAATACGTAATTCAAATTATTTCTTAACGTTTAGGATCTGAAACTTTAGAATTTTCCGATTCCCAAAGATAAGATTTATTTTGAAAAATTTAGTTCATAATTGTGAGATTCAATTAAATTAATGGATCGAAATCAAGGAAATGACCTTCACTTCTTCATTGTTAAATGTTGTGTTCTTTAAGTCTCAGTTTGTGTATAAAATCGCTTGAATCACAAGAACTAGTTACTTGACTTAGTCACGTACTTAATTATCAAAAGTAAAATAAACACTTTCAAAAAATGTTTAGTCAAGGACCTATGTAAATTGTCTTGACTCTTATCATAACTTCATGCTTCTTCACTGATTCTTGATTTAACACATAACGCAGAAGACTCATTGGACTCAAGTAAATTAAACGTAAATTTCGTTAATTTACTACCTTATTTCTTTTGGTAGTAACATTCTGTACTCGATCTTGTGTGCCCTTTGGTCATTTTATTGAAGAGTTTATTTCGTTTCGATCGGTTGTGTTGTAAATTCTATCACAATAAAACCTTTATAAAATAGGTAGTACTATCTCTTGGACCGTGATTCGATTAATTGTTCGCAAGTCCTGTAATCTTTTTATAGATTGAGCATTATTCTTAGCAAATACTGCACTCGCAATTCAGCTGAAATTACAAACAACGTTCATGGCCGGTTTCTATTTCCTCGGGCTCATAGTGTAAATACTGCCTACAGAAGTTTATTAAAGTACTGAATATTTTTCTTTATCTAAAGCGTATTTTTTACAATGCTATTGGTCTTCGTAATACAAACATATATATATATATATATATATATATATATCGTATTCATTGTGGAGGCTAATACTCCGCATTGCAGATCCACTTTGGAGTTTCGTCTCACACGCGGAACTTATTGATCGTTTGTAAACCACATCAAGCGTTGTCCTGTTAGTAACAGTTAAACAGTTGTTTGTTTGAGGTGAAATCCGTTTTGTTGTTTGGAAAGCGCATACCTGTAATTAATATGTTTAGCTAATGGGATTATTGCTTCTTCGTTGTTGTTATGCTTGAATGTTAACTAGCGGTGCAGTGTAATGGGATGTATACTAAAGTATAGGTCTATTTTTAAAATATCTTATGCACACTCAGAATTGTCCCCGATAGTTGCTAGCTTATACTTATCGCTGTGTCATCAAGATGTCAGCGGTTCTATCTACGGTGGGATCACAAATTACTCGAAATCCACTTAAATGTAGGTTCTATCCTTTGGACGCTATCATCCGATGGAACGCAAAGGCAAACCGCAAATCGATTCAGCATGGAGATGGGTAGGACAATCAGTACCACGTACACTTATTCAAAGCTGAAGTATTCCAGGTGTATGTGGAATGTATGCATTGACAGTAAACTATCATCTCGTAGTAATCGTGTTTTGTGTATGGGGATGGGCGAATGAAGCAGTTATAGCTTCACTTCGCATTTCTTGAACATAATAATCGTCGGAGGTTTCTGGAGCGATGACCGCCAAATTGTCTCAGTGGTAATGATTGTATTGAAGACGGTTTGGAAGGTTTGTGTTTGGCGAAATGTTATATGGTTTTCAGGTAACAATACTTTCACAAAAACTCATTTTCATGCATCACGAAAGAACGGCTGGAACTATTCTCTGCATAATTGGTATGATAATAAGGTGGACAACTTTCCGTATTTTAGCAACACCAGATCAATCAACTTATTATCATTTCCATGGCAACGAGACACGTTTCTTAAAACTTATATTCGCGCTTCATGAGAGAACGGCTGGACCAATTTCCTTCAAACTTTGTATGATTATCAAGAACTCTACCCTTAAGATTTATATCACATTAGAATGTTATACTATTTATCATTTGCATTGTAGCGAGACTCAAATTTTAAACAGATATTCAGGCATTACGAAGGAATGATCCGAATACAGCCAAAGTTCACGTGATAACGTAGGGGAGGAAATGCCGGTACCATTAAAGCATTAACCGTACTAGAGCGTTAAAACATTTACCCTTTCGTGTTATAGTTATAGAGATTCACTTATGACACACATTCGAGTATTACGTATGAGTGATTGATCCGTTTCCGGTCAAAAATGACATAAGTGATTACATAACGAAGAAGGGTTAAACTGCATTAGAGTAAGGGCTGTCATGTTTCTAGAATGTTAATACGAGACAGGTCACGACAGTTAATTCAAGGAAACATTCAGAAATGTATTACCGGTACTGAATTCTAAGCATTTTTATTATGAAAAAAAAAAATAAAAAAAATCCTGATATATATTTAAGTTTGTGTACACTATTAATTTACTTATTTTCTTTACATTAAAACCCGTAATATTCTACTTCACTCTTAGCACTTCCAGCATCTTCCTTAATCACGTAATGAAATTTCAACAACTATGATCAATAATAAGAAAAAACTTGAATTTGTGATTTTATCTCAGTTGCTGAGCATTTAATTCTATCATTGCCCCAATTATTTTCAAGAATTGAAAAAACTCTCTCATCAAGCGCGTTTAAAAAAGGAATGCTCAGAATATATGGGATCAACCTTAGTATATTTGGAACAGCATTTAAATTAATCTGAGTGAAAAAAATGCCCATTTTGAGTTCACATCATAGTTTTGATTACTGTCAGCATGACGTAATTCATTCATTCATAAAAATAATCCAAATTAAAAGCGGGACGAATCTAAGCGTATTTTCAGAGCATAATTCATTTCTTCAAAGCAAGAAATTTCTGTATTATCGTTCAAATGTGAAGATCCAATTTTTTTTCTAGAAGAACCATTGGAATCGCTGAAGTAATTTTGTAATGGAAGCATGTGACGCAGGCAGCTAATGAAGTTAAATTTCACAGTATTCAGTGAAAATTGTATCAAGATTTTGTAACGATATATAGGTTTATATATTTAGGTCTTTTTAAAAAAGGCTTACGATTCTATTAAAAGGAAGAAGCTATACAGTATCCTGGTACAATTTGGAATTCCGAAGAAACTTGTTCAACTTGTGAAAATGTGTCTCAGCGACCCCATAAGCAGAGTACGGATAGGTAATAATATGTCAGATAGTTTCAAGATTCGCAATGGATTGAAACAAGATGATGCCTTGTCACCACTACTGTTTAACTTTGCTTAAGAATTTGCGATTTTAAAAATAAAAGAGGACAGAAAGAGACTAACGTTGAATGGTTTGAATCAACTGTTCGTGTACGCGGATGATGTAGATTTAATAGGGGCAGATATAGATGCACTACAAAGCAACACCTATATATTAGTAGAAGCGTGCGATGAGATAGGTCTACAGGTAAACATAGAAAAAACAAAATAAATGATAAGAAGTCGAAACACAAGGAATAACTGAAATAAGTACGTAACAATTAAGAATGAGAACATAGTGAAAGTAAACAAATTTAAATATTTAGAAGCATACGTAACAAGTAGAAATGATGTAACGGAAGAAATAAAATGCCGTTTAGTATCGGGCAATGCATGTTTCTGTTCATTCCAGAAACTCCTAACTTCTCGATTAATATCAAGAAAGTTTGAAAATACATATATGTATATAAAACGGTTATTCTGCCGGTAATATTTTACAGTTGCGAAAGTTGGAGTACGACCATAGCAGATGAACATAAATTACGAGTGTTTTAAAAAATAAGGTTTTGAGAAAGATATATGAGCCGAAACTGGACGAGATGACTTTAGAATTGAGGAGACTGCATAATGAAGAACTTCACGGACTGTACGATTCACCCGATGTTTTAAAAAATAATGAAATCACGACGACTAAGATCGACAGGTCAGGTAGCTCGGGTGGGAGAAAAAACTAAGATTATATTCCATCTTGATTGGAAAACCGGAGGGAAAAAGACCGTTGGGAAGTCCAAGACGACGTTGGGAGGAAAATATTAGACCCTTCGAGAAGTAGGGGTTTGTGATGAAAACTGGCTTGATGTTGCCCAGGATAGATCCCGATGGCAAACGTTTGTTACTACGACTATGAACTTCCGAGTTCCGTAAGCCATATAATAATTATGTACTCGTATGTATTTAGGTTTATTATTTTAATACGGCGATCATCACAAAACTAAAGCCTTAGAGCACTTGTATCCTGGTCTAGTTAGCTGTTAATGTGAATTAATCTAATGTTTTTTTTAAGCGTTGTTATTTCGTTGACGTTTTCCTATTTCTTACAGTATAATCACTTTATAGAGTAGAAAGAGAAACTGCTTATGATTGATATAGCTGTATACATTTCTGTTTCCTAGAATTATAGTTTATTTCACATGTTTCGTTAGTTTTCAGCTTTCGTGCTTGTGAACTACTAAATATTTATTTCAAAATATATAGCATCTGTTCACAAGTGAAAAGAACACGTATAATTTCTAATGCAAAGCGCAGTTGAATTTTTGCGCTGTGTAGCTTTCTGCTTGACGTCAGTTGCGTCGATTACTTCTACCAAGAATCAACGAAATAGACAACTCTTTGCAGCATAAATATAGCCCTATATCAGGTGTGTAAATATGAAACCGGAATTTGTGCATAGACGGCGTTAGCTGTCACTGTGGTTACCGTAAAACTGCGACCTTGGCGCCAGTTGCTTGTTTTGACTGCTGATAACGATTTGCAACTCACAACCAGACAAGTTTCATGTCATAGTGTAGTGTTTAATTGCGTTGAACATGGCGCAATTTGTACCTACAAACTACGATGTGCGGACAGCATTGATTTTTTGTTACCATTTGAAGAAAACTGCTGCAGAATCGCATCGCATGCTTGTCGAAGCTTACGGTGATTATGCCCTTGGTAAGTCACAGTGCTATGCGTGGTGTACAAAATTTAGAAGTGGCGATTTTGACGTGAGAAACGAAGAACGTGGAAGACCACCGAAAAGGTTTGCAGACAGCGAATTGGTAGCTTTGTTGGATGAGGATGACGCTCAAACGCAACAACAACTCGCGGATCAATTAAATGTGACACGAGAAGAAGTTTCCATAAGTTTAAAAGTCATGGGTAATATTCAGAAGGTGGGAAAATGGGTTCTACATGCATTGACTGAACGACAGCAGGAAAACCGAAAAGCCACTGGCGAAATTCTGCTCGCCAGGTACAAAAGGAAATCATTTCTCCATCGAATTGTGACTGGTGATGAAAAGTGGATCTATTTCGAGAATCCTAAGCGTAAAAGATCATGGGTAACTCCAGGAGAACCGGCGACATCGACTGCAAGACCAAATCACTATGGACAGAAGACAATGCTTTGTGTTTGGTGGGATCAGAAGGGAGTGATCTATTATGAACTGCTGAAACCTGGCGAAACCGTTAATATCCAACGTTACCGACAACAAATGATCGATTTGCATCAAGCTTCGCGTGAAAAACGACCAGAATATGACCAAAGACAACATATAGTGATTGTGCTTTACGGTAATGCTCCCTCCCACACAGCAAAACCGGTCAAGGAAACGATTGCGACGTTTGGCTGGGAAATCCTTCCGCATACGGTTTACTCACCAGACTTGGCGCCTTCCGATTTTCATTTATTTGCATCCACATGGGACACGAACTTGCTGACCAGCGCTTCACATTTTACGAAAATGGCTTGATGACTGGTTTGCAGTACAAGAGGCACAGTTTTTTTGGTCTGGCATCCACACATTGCCGGAACGATGGCAGAAATGTGTCGCTAGCGATGGCCAATACTTCGAACTTCGAATATAGTTCTTAGCATTGTCATCGAATCACTGTGTCTTTTCTGTACATAAATTCCTATTTCATATTTACGCATCTGGTACATTGAGAAATTTACTTGTATATCTTTTTAGATATATATTTAAACAAATGCTGTTAATGTTATTTAAAACTAACCTATTTTTAAAAAAAGAGGTTTTACAGGCAAAACCAAATTGCACCCGTAGAATATCAAATATTCTTTTTAAAGAACTATTCACAAAAATCACATGGATTCTATTCACGAAACGAATACTCAGTGTAGACGAGAACATATATATAACATTTTTGTTGTAGCTACTGGAAGTGATCAAAGGTGGAAAATGTAATTCGTACTCAGCGTAGACGAGAAATTACCTTACCTTAGTATTTTTGTACGTAACTCTATTGCAGTCATATTTATAAGTGAAATCCCGGAAGTGGCCACAAACATAAGCTATAGTTTCCCCCCACTCTTTCAGATCATGAGGAATCCAACCGTTTATGGCTCATCTCTGTCTGGCGTGTAGTTACTTTGATCTAGGTGGGAACAGACGGACAGACACGACAATCTGTATATGTCTACCTTCTTCTGGCATTCGCCTGGTGAAATTGAGAAAACCCTGGAAAACCTCAGTCTGGCCAAATGTTATTTAGTACAAATAGAAGTGAACAAATTGTCATATCAATCAGAGATTGAACTTTATTTATAGCCTTTATACATCTAAGGCTCAGGCCGGGATAGGGAAAGAGAGTATAGGGAAGGTGTCTGCCAGGGCCTATGTTGAAGGTGCCATCCCGGCATTTGCGTGGTGTGACAGAAAAGCTCTGGAAAAACTTCAGTCAGGATGGTCGCCGCTGGGATCGAACCTACGACTTCCCGAATGCTACGCCAACGCTCTACCACTGAGATACGGCAGCTCGGTCATACCAATCAGAGAAACCGAGAGGAAATTCAATCAAATAGATTACTAAATTCAAAAGTCTAAGCTCCCTGGTTATCTCCTATTTACTTTTGTTTACCTTACACAAAGTACGTGGTAGTATTTTTAATTCTTCTACATACATTTGGTTTCCATGTATGTATCTTTGGTTGTTTACTAAGTTATTGATGTCCTCAACGAAGTTGTAAGCTTCAAAGGACGGGACCTGCAGTTGTTGGTAAATTAGGCCCGGAACCACTCCGTTCAATGGACTTCCACGGAACTTGAGCCCGGAATCACATGGATAGCAAATGAACGTACTAACCATACGGATAAATGGGCGACCTTTGTAGACGTCCGTATAAGATATACTACTCAGAATCAATGAGAAATAAGCACAAAGACAGGTTGTTCAGAAACACAATGCCTCCGTGGCTGAGGTCGAGGACTTCCGATCAGTACTGGAGAGGCGCACCGCTTCGAATTCTCCTGCCGACCAGCGTAAGGTTTTCTAAGTTTCCGCAATTTCATAAGGCGGAATAATATCTATAATAAATTCTTGACCTCTGATTCTCTCGTTCCTTTTCCAGGAAGAATGAGTGTCGAGAGACTTCATCTCTAAGTTGTGACTTGTTAAGGATGATTTATTACTTATTTTAATATAATAATAATACTTTTAATATAATTTAAGGGATATTTAATGTAAGGAATAATCTACTCCCATTTTACACATTTCTACAAATGCTTGCTGAAATTCGGGTAGTTTTGTTTGTGCTGAAGACCTGTAATTAATGCGTTCAAGAAGCGTAGAAACTTTCTTAGTGTTTTGAACGCTTTTTGTGTACTTCATTTTTCGCAATTCTTTGCACTTCAGCAATAAAACATTTTAATGCAATTATTGACCATCGTGTGAACATATTTGTATAATTGAAGTGCGTAGAGTTGATCAAAACTTAAGCGTAAGTCTTTTGATGTGTGCAAAAGGCACTTTAAAAATGAAAGAAGTCAATTGTTGAAGAAAGTAATAAAATAACTAAAGTAACATCATAAGTTCGTTCGAAGGGAAAACGAAAATTTCCGGAAGTTATAAAGCTTCCTTATTGAATAAAGTTCCTAAAATATACGATGTTCATCTTAACTTCCTGAATACTTTAATAAAATACACCGTTAATAGAAAAATATTTATTTATACACTGTCTACAATGACTATTGTATATACATTTATATACAATACAGTGGTTTAACAGTCTTTTTTTTTTCCACAAAAAACAAATTCTTAGATCAAAATCAAATTCAAAATAAATCTGCAACCAACGGTTGATCAAAAACCTACGGAGGTTAGAATAGGGATACCAGGCTTCAGAGGTACATCCAAAAAACTACAAAGGCTATATAAAAGGTTCGGGGTACAAGGGATTTTGAAACCAAACATGAAATTACACAATATTTTCAATGAACACAAAAAGGTAATAGAAACGGAAGAAACAGACGGCATATACGAAATTGAATGCTCTGGTCAGAAAACTTATATTGGTCAGACTAAAAGAAAAATCAAAACAAGGGTAAAAGAACACCAAAGATACATAGCAAAACAAACGGACAGCTCAGAATTGTCAATAGATTAAGGTCATCATATCATGGGATACAAAAAAATGAAAACAGTCAGAGCACAGAAAGAACGAGACATTTGGGAAGCAGCTTTCATCATTAAAAGAGGAGACAAACAAATAATCAGGAAACTTAAGGCAACAAGGGGCAAAGTTGTTACGAAGGGAACGGGGTAATTAGATCAGTGATTGGCAACACTGTTAAACCACTGTATTATATATAAATGTATATGTTAAGTCATTGTAGGTAGTGTAGATCACAGCTGAGGAAGCTCCAGCGAGTGGAGCGAAATATTCTGGAAAATAGATATTTTTCTATTAACGGTGTATTTTATTAAAGTATTCAGCAAATTTCCTTATTGAGTTTATATGGTTTATATTATAATGTATAATAGTATTAATTAACACCGCGATTAACTGTACTGGTGTTCTTGTCATCTAATTGTTATGAGAGTGAAATAGACAGAAACTACGTGATGTAATTTTATGTAATAAATATTATGATAGCACCACAAAGAATCCAATTTACGCTCTGTAACAGTACCAATTGTCTGCTAACTTCCGTGAAAAGTTTTTTCTTATTATAAACCAAAATGGAAACGTTATATTGGACAGAGTTGCTCAGTCATGCAGGAAAAACAACTGACGAAAGAGATCGCGTGTCATATCCACTGTATCCTTCATGCATTTCCCTATCCAAAGTTTGCATAGTTCGCGTGCATCAAAACCTCAAGAGATCGAATCAGCATTTGTTGAAGGAGACAATCATGCGCTACTTAGTTCATTGTCCTGTTTCTGTGTTTTCCTTCCTTTTGTAGAATACCTCGGATGAAATTGCTACATTTTCGTCTTGCAAATTGAAACAATTTAATATTTGTACTTTCTAGAGAGTAAATATTTGATGGTTGTTATTCTTCAAGTACAGAGAGGTAATTTTTCTTTTATTATGGACACTTCACATTTGCTTTATAGAACTGTGAAGGAAAAATTACGATTGCTAATTGAATTTATGGCCTTTAGGCATCTAGGGCTCAGGTCGGGATAAGTGATGAGAAAGGACGCGGGAAGGTGTCAGTCAGGGCCTAAGTTGAAGATACATCCCGGTATTTGCCTGGTGTGAGTGAGGAAAATCTTGAAAAAAAAAAAAAAAAACCTCACACGCTCCCGAATGCTAAACCAACACACTACGACTGAGCCAAGGCCGCTCAGTTTTAGATATAAGAGTAGCAAGAATTAATGCAATTAGCTCTTTTCAAAGACAGTAAAATGTTTTCTTTTCACTAAAAGAAGAAGAAGGAGGAAATTGAACTAGTAAGTACTTTTGCAGTGCAAATAACTTTCTGTAATCTACAACATACTACAGTAGTGAAGTATTCAAAAGAATGGTTCCACAAATTATCATTCCTGTACTCATTGTAATGGGGTAGAAAATGAACATTTAATATTTAATACTAGTTATAATATTATTCTGCTCAGTAGTGCTGTAATAATTTCAGTTAGATTATCACAATAGATTTTTGATAACCATGCATTGTGTTATTTAAACATCAGCTTTCCACATGTGGGAGAACGTAGTCCTACAATAAGAGAATATTAACGAGGCCTAGTTTCATTTCAAGTACAATAACGAACGCCGGTAGACTAAGTTTAAATATGACATTCTGTAAGTAATCATCCCCAAACACTTACTAGATATTTAGAACATATCTTGCAATTATTGCATTGTGACTCATTTATGAAATATTTCCAGATGAGAATAAATGCTATGGTTGAATACCGACGAACTTACTTAACAGTCGCATATCAAACGAGGGGGGGTCCGAGCCGGACCCCAGCTTGGGTTTTTGTTAATAATTTCTGTACCTTTGAGAGTTATGATTTGAAATTTGTTGACTTTTATAATACGTCTTTCCCGGACACAGCGCAATAAAAATTTATCCCCTTGTCAACAAATAAGAGCACACATTTTTTACCTACCCATGAATTCCATAGCACAAATTTTTGCTTTGCCGTAAAGTTTGAATTCATTTGTTGTTTTTTATTCAGGTTACCAATAGATGGCAGACGAACTGCGTTTGGTACACTCTACTGTACAGCAGCTTATGAAATTTGTCAAGATGGTAACATATCTAAGAAACTTATTCAATGAAATTGCACTCAATAAAATATTTGTTATTTTGCTTTAGATTTACGCAGCTTTTCATCTAATAAGTGCATCTGCTCCGAAGTCCCAGCGATCACATATATTATTGTGATTAGAAATTATACGAGGTGGTGTTTGTAGCTTGTTGCGTTTTGAAATTCACAAATTTTGCAACTTTTCTTTATTTTAAGGCCACTAACAATATTTAGAATTTTGATCTCCTGGATAGCACCCCGCCCCTCCTTCCTTGGTGTTTGTCGGTACAAATTTAGAACTGGTATGCTACTGTTAATATTTCTAGATTGGTACGGGAACAAATTGGAGCTTTTTCTTGGCATACTTCTTAATATAATGCCAAAAGAGAGCATATTTCTTTGAGGGGGTACACTTCTCCGCCCCCCTCCTTTGGTGTTTTTCGGTACAAATTGAGAATTGGTACACGACTGTTAATATTTGTAGATTGGTTCGGAAAGAATATGAAGCTTTTTCTGAGAATAATTCTTGATATTATACAAAAATAGATAATATTTTTGAGGGGTCACAGCCGCCCGGCCCCCTTGGTGTTTTTTGGTCCAAATTGGGAATTGGTAAGCGACTCTTAATATTTCTGGGTTGGTTCGGAAAACAATTGAAGCTTTCCCTTAGAATAATTCTTGATACATTGCAAAAATAGAGAAAATTCCTTAGAGAGGGCATGTGCCCCTCCGCGACCCCTGTCTGGGTACGACACTGAACGGGTACCTAAAATACGTATTTGGACCCTATGTCCTTCCGTGATATTCGGTTACACATATCCCGTCAGATAATTTACTTGTAGGGATAATTACAATAATCACCGACGTGGGGTCCCCTTTGGTATTTATTGGTGCAAATTTAGCATTGGTATGCGACTGTTAAAAAATATTAAAACATCTGGTGCACTAATCGTTAAATAGTACATTTTAATTTCTTCTTGGGTACTTAATTCTTCTTCCTTCTCTTCTATTGCATAACCACACCTATACCTATGAATTATTGTTCTTTGTTACCAGTTGAAGGAAAGGATGATTAATTGAACTAATATGTATTTGCTAAACAATTTATTATTATTCGAGTGGATTATAAGAAGTTTGGCTTTGTTTGAAGAAGTTTCAAGCTTCTAGTGTTTCATTGTTGAAAAGAAATGTATGCTAAGGCTATCTTCTGTCATAGTATTCTATTTCTACTGGATTCTCTCAACACCACAGTACTCCCAAGATGAGAAACAACCTAACAACTATCCCAAAGTCTTAGTTCTTATTTGTCCAGTCTTGGCGTTAATGATTGATTTTGGTTGAGCTTGTTACCACCGAGGAACCTAAAAGAGGTATGCAGACTACATATTGTTACTGATCCGATGATTACACGAAGCAATACTGATACTGAGGAGAAATACTGGTGCAACTTCACATTATAGTACTAACAAAGGTATAGGAAAACGGAAAAGCAAAATCGGGCCCGGAGTGAATGGAGAAAGGAAAATCAGTCTTTAAATATCTGTAACTTTAGGTAGAATGATTTTTACAGGTAATGACAGTAAACTTCATTACTGCCTATGAGTACACAGATATTTTCTAGTATTACTTGAGTGTCAGTCAACATTTGATGTCCGTTAATCCGTTACATGGCCTCAAGTCTCCGAAGAAATATTAACTACAAACCCATCATTTTAAAACTAATATTATGTCTTTGTCTTGTTTAATATTAGAGAACAAACGCGCTTTCACTGTTGAAAAGAACTGCTTCGATCGCATAGTGAACCTAATGAAGTTTATAGTATATTCACCTATATATTGACATTGTTCTACATTAACTTCATGAGTTCAATATAGCTTAATAAGATTCAACCTCCAGTGTTGAAGGATTGAGTACATGTTCTGGCATGTTCCGGACCAGTAACTTCTATTTCATAGGAGATTATTTTTTCTCGAAAATATGACATTTCGTGACGTCCCGATGTTCATATGTAACATAAACCATTGTAGCTAATTTTAATATTGAGTTTTTCGTAAAAATAAGTTTCTTCCACAACAAACACAAGTAGAAATACTAAACAAATATTTTGGACATTAACATATAGTTAAAATTATCTCGTATATGAACTCAGGCACAATTTCTAATTCAATTCACGATCTGCTCCCACGGACTGCTTCCTTTTGTAGTTCGTGAATTAATGAATCGGAAGGCTATTAGGATTCCAATGATTTTGACTAGATACTACCTTAACAATTATGCGTCAGATTTTTAGTTTTAGGCTGAGGATTATTTTTTTCTTGCGTTAAGTATTACTTCTGATGTTAATAATAGGTAGTGGATACAAGACCTGAGTGCAATACCATGTCTTAATAATGATACAAAAAGAGAATACTGCAACGTAAACTTGGCCCATTTAAATTTCAAGAACTGTAAGTTTATTTCATTATAACATCACCATAATCATTTTTTATTTTGTATTGCATTGGAATCCGTATTGTTGTTACTTTGTAAATTTATACGTTTTTTTCTATATTTTTTGTGTTAATGCATTTTTAATAGCTTTCTTCTCTTTCTTTTCAGTCGGATGGAAACACTGCTTTCCTCCGAGCTGCAAGGGCAGGCAATTTGGAGAAGGTACTCGAATACCTTAAATCGAACATCGATATCAACACATCCAATGCAGTAAGTAAAATGCATTTTCTAAAGTACGATTTTACAGGATAATTTCAGTAAGCATTGTCCTTCTGATGTTCAAGAATTTGTTACAGAATTTACGAGCTGCGATAGAAATCTAAATTATATTTTAATCATTTATATTTGTACATTTCATGTTTCTATATTCGGATCCATTTTACAACTCCCATTTTAATTCAGCATTTCAGGAGACAGTTGTCTTTTCTATTCTATGAATGATATGTTATAGTTAAACATTTCTGATCAGGACATTTCTTACTGAAATTATTCTCTAGGAAAACTCTGGTAAAATATCCGAAATTATATGCACTTGTACCAAGTAGTGTTAGATATTATATACACATGTGCGCACTTTGTCACTTGCGCCTGAAATCACTTCAATACCTAGGGAGAAATGCAACGTATTTATGTGTACCCGCTAAGTTAGCCTAATGCCTAAACTATCATCGAGACTACCCTTGTTTTACTTTAGCCAAACATTTTCTCTGAGGCTACCGGAGCCGCTTATAATACACACTTACATGTTTAAAAAAAAGTTCCTTTACATGTTTTCACATTTAAAGTGCACAAAAGTAATCGAAATTGACTGGTTTTAGATGTGCAAAAGGTGTACAGCTGATAATGTACAACAGATACATGTTTCTATTTACTTGACGTTACAACAGTAGTTTTGTATTGCATTGGAATCCGTATTGTTGTTACTTTGTAAATTTATACGTTTTTTCTATATTTTTTGCGTTAATGCATTTTAAATAGCTTTATACTTGATAGTAGAATGCCGACCAGATTTGGTAGATACTGGAAATATTCCGGGGCCGACCCAAGTTAGTAGATTTAGAGCCTTACAGTTAGTAGAGGGATATGCAAGGGCTAAGGCAAGATAACCCTGTTTATAATGAGGGGAAGCAGCTGCACCATTACCATCTTGAGGCTGAAGATGAACGATATCGGCAAGGCTCAGAGATGGACAGAAAACATTTTGCCTTTACTAAGAGCTCGTAGATCTGAGAGCTCTACACCGCTAAAATCCATGTGAATAAACGGCAGCAATATTGGTGATATGGATTCTCGTGGGGTAAAATATGACAGAGGTAAACTAGTCTTCCATTCGGTTCTCCGGGAAGGGATGCTTCTGGAGGCTCTAAAAACAACCCTTAACTACCGAGGTGCAAAGTATGGGACATACACCCCGAGGTCCGGTATGTGATACCGCTATATTTCTACCTCCCCTCTTTTGTGTCTGAGTGATCCTTTTCCGTTTATAGTTTATTCATTACCTGTTAAAAGCTTTTTCGAACTCGATAGGCAGAAATAATTAATTAAGTAGAATTTAACTAATATGGCGGTAAAAGCGTTAATTTTCGAACTGTACATTGTATTTATGATAATAATAGTTTATACCAATTGTTTACATCATTTGTACAATTTATATTCAAGAACACGTTTATCAAAATACAAAATGTGTTTTATAAAGCATCAGTTTAACGAATACCAGATTGTATAGATAATTATTTATATAACGGTAATCAATTTTTATGGTTTTGTAGAAATAAATATATAGGAGAAAAAAGATTGGTTGGATGAACAATAAGCTGCAAAAAGCTCTGATATCGTGAAATGGCTGTGATCGTACTCTAAAATGACTGAGTTGGTCATTTAAATTCACTTTTTCCATAGTAATACTGCCCAGGATCCTTCTCTTCATTATCAGATTCCTCATATTCTGATCTTGCCTTCTCTGGCCTCATACGTTGAGATATTCACTGTCAACAGCAAAATTAACCGTCTATTTCCTGGTCGTCAATATCGATGAGGTCCTCATCTAACCACACAATTTCAATAGACTCGGATTGGCAACATAAATCATAACAACAACAAAATGCAAGTACAAAACTGGTTACGTATTTGATCACGTTGATGAGCTCTTAACGTCAGTTAGCTGGCATCTAAACATGACCTTGGGTAGGGTTGATCATGAATGAAAGGTACATGAGCGGACGGAGCACAAAGTCAGTTACTAACTGAGGGGTGCATTTTTTAAACGCACGAGCGGTATCACATACCGCACCTCGGTAGTTAGGTGAAACGTAGAACCTACGAATCTTATTCAAAACGGGTGTTCTTCAGGTGGTGGTACGCGAGACTAAGAAGTACGAGATAGACATATTAGCAATACAAGAAGCCCAGTGGGACGGTCAAAATATCATTCGACAGGGCAGATATGTTACGTGGGAATTTAGTCACGCAATTACGGAAGAGGATTCCTCATCAACAACAGTGCTTTTCTAGCGATCCAGAATATAGAGTTTGTGAACGAAAGATTATCCTACGTTACGATACGTACTCGATGATACAACACTGTTTAATGAATATTTATGCTCCAACTGAGGAAGCTGATTACAACAATAGAGATACATCTTACGATGAGCTAGAAATATTATTTTACCGTTTACCGAAATATAACACGAACATTTTGTTGGGGGATTTCAACGCAAAAGTAGTAACAAACTTTTAGGTCAACTAAACGCAAAGCAAGTCTCCATGAAGTCAACAACAACAATGGTTTAAAATTGATAACTTTCACGTTTTCGAAAAACCTAATAGTAAAGAAACATAATAGACCTTGAACGTAAAGTCATGCACAAATTACACATCGATATTCTCCAGATGACAAAACGCACAACCAAATCGTTCACGTATTAGTAAGTAGAAGAACATAATAGATGTTAAAGCTTACACTTTACAGAGAAGCGGAAGATGACACCTACCCATTTATTGATCATTAAAGTTAGAGAAAAGCTGTGCATCGCGAATAGAGAAGGCAAAGGATCAAAACAACTTAAGTTCGAAGTTAAACAATTAAATAGACCTGATTCGAGCGTAAAAGCAGATTACAAACTCGAAATGTCAAATAGGTTAAAAATCTTAGCTAACTTGAGTAATAATAAAGTAATTAAATTAATGTGAATAAGATGTGGGAGGCAATTCGTGACATAGTGAAGTGCGCAGCGAAAGAATATGTAGGTGGGAGGACACGGTAGAATGGTGGAGCATGCCTTAAGCTTCATGAGGAATGAAAATAAGCAAGGCAGTGATAGCTAAGCAATAAAACAGAATCAAATGCCAATCACTACAGTAACGCGGAACGTAATGCCACGTGCTAGTTTAGAAACAAAAACTGAAAATATCTGATGCAGAAAATTCAGGAGATAGAGAAAAGTTTAAGGCAAATTAGAAATTTATACAAAGGGGTAAGAACTGTACTCGTTAAGAAAAGGTTATGGCCGTGGCTAGGGATGATTAATAATGAATGTGGAGATCTTGAGGCGGATCCGACTAATATATATGGACATGCTTTTTAATGCACACACCGGAGAACAAACAGAGGCATTTGAAATTCATTTAGCAGAACCGTTGATACTCGAAACCCGCGAGATCAAGATGGAAATTTCAATAAAGAAATTGAACATTTTCAAATAAACCAGATATTGACAACATTCCCGCTGAATTAATTAAAGCGGGAGGAATGAAACTTTGGGAGTAGCTTCCAAAGGCGTGAAACACCTCAATAGCAGTTCCGGTTTATTTAAAAAATGGCGATAAATCAGACTATAGTATTTATCGCGCATCCTGTAATTACTCCCATCATGCTACGAAGTGTTGACTAATATCCTGTTAACACACGTAACTGTATACGTAGATAATATAATCGGAGATCACCAATTTGAATTTAGAGGAAATAGTTTCGCGTTCAGAAAATTTTAGAGAAGAAATGGGACGGTTCATTATTTCTTCATTGATTTTTAGAAATCGAATGATTCTGTCAAATAATAATAATGATAGTAATTTGTACAGTATAATGGTACAATTCGGTATTCTGAAAAAAAAAAATGTTCAGCTAATAAAGATGTTTCAGCGAAACCATAAACAGACTACAGATAAATAATAATACGCCAGATAGTTTTCGAGATTCCCAGCCGATTGAAACAAGATTGAAGCTTTGTCACCATTGGTCTTTAGTTTTTCATTAGCGTAATAGACATAAAAGGAGTAACACTCAACACGCGGATAATGTAAATTTAATAGGAAACGATATAGATAGATTCACTACAAAGTAACACTGATGTCTTCCTTGAGGCTTGCGATATATCTACAGGTGAACGTAGATAAAACAATATACATGATGATAAGCCGAAACACAGATGATGAAAGAAACAGAGACATAGCAATTGAGAATGAGATCATAGGAAATGTAGACAAATTTAAATACTTGGTAGAATATACAAAAAGTAAAAACGAGGCCACGGCAGAAATATACATTCATTACCATCGTTCAGCGAAGGTTTCTATTCAGTCCAGAAGATTCTAACCTCGAGATTAATATCAAGATAGTTGCTATTGAAAATATACAGAAAGGATATTTTACCGGTAATACTTTATGGTTGTGTGAAGTTGGAGTGTGATACCGGCAGATGAACATTTAATTGCATGTGTTCGAAAATAAGTCCGGAAAAAAATATACGAGCTGAAATTGAAGTAGATTACCAAAAGATGGAGGAGACTGCATACTGAAGAACTCAGCAGACTGTATGATTCATTTGATGATGTAAGAATAATGAAATCACGATGGCTAAGATGGGCAGGGCATGTAGCTCGAATGAGGGAAAGGCTATACTATATTCCCTCGAGGCTGGAAAGCCTTGGGGGAAGGACGTCGTTGGGAGGACACTATTCGAAGGGATCTTTGAGAGGTAGATGTTCGTGCTGAAAACTTGCTTGATGTTGCCCAGGGTAGAATCTAATGTCGAACGTTTGTTACTGCGGCGACTTTCATGGATATTGAAATTTCATATGATTGGAGTTTGAGACTTTTTAAAAGAAAGATAGAGTTGTTGTTTGGTTACGAATCTATATTGTTACTAATTATAGGAATTAACAATGAAGAACAAAATTCATATTGAATAGAAACAAACGTGTGGTTTTTTATCCTATCAGAACTAACGTTTCACATTAGTTTTAGCAAAGGAAAGTAAAAAAAATGTTTAAAAAACGATGGTGAATGATTTGAGGGATGAATTCATCAGGCCGAAACAAGATGAAAGTTCTTTTGAAGGAATTTTTCAAAAGTATGCGTACACTTGAAGCTAGAGGGGCCGAAAATTAGCGTAATATCGTCACAAGTGACGTTAAATCTTGACAAATAATGATATAAGCCGTGTGGGCTCAGCAAATTATAATCGGAGTAGTACCGAATGTATGAAGTTTACTGAAGTTTATGGCTGAAGACGGCAGCTTACAGATGATTCTGAGTTTTTGTATTGCGCAATAGTAATTCCTTGACAATGGATTTGTTACGAGGGAAAAGTCTTCTATGTGGCATTCCCTGAGTCACAAAGTTTACTGAACTAGGTGTATTGGGTACATCTTCGATTGTGAATTCCTAAGTTGACATGGCTTACCTAATTATTTTTCGGGAAATGACGTAATTTGATACGTTGCTGCAATAACTTTTGGCGCCTCTAGTCACAAAACTACTCAGTTTTTTTTTTTTTTTAATGAATTACTTTCTTGTTTCGATTTGAGGAATTCTCTCAATTTATGACCATCACTTGTGAAACACCCTCTTATGTGCGGTTAACATCGAATAGAAAAGAAGTTTCGTTCAGTAAAATGGTACGAGCGCCAGTGTTCTAGCAAGATGTAGCTCAGGTAAATAGATTCTTATCATTTAGTAGAAACAATTTTCATTTGATGCATTGATAACTTTATTACTTTTATTAACTAGCAAGAGCGATTTTCAAATCCCTGATATAATGGCTCATATAAAAGTAGACCAGTATCTTCTAATAATCCGCTTAAAAGAATATACAGAGTAGTGCAACGAAAAGTTCCCATCCTCTTATTTCGCAATTTGTTCGTTTGTGTGAAAAGTCCCGGAACACTTCAACTTTAGTTTTGAGAAGGAGAGTTATTCTGACAAATTTAACCGTGTAGTCCCATTCCGTGCGGTCTAGTGGCGAAACCTTCAATTTTCTTAAATGACAACATGTGTCAGCTGATACATAATTTGAAAGCTCCTTTGATTCTATTTACAAAAATAATATTGGCGTGGAAATTCATTAAGTACTTTGAGTAATGTCAAGTTTCGAACTGGCACATTCTTTAAATTTAATCAAATTTAAAAATCATTATTGACGTTTTAAGTTACAGAATTAAACGTTTGAGGTTTCTTCCATCAACCGTCTCACAGTAGAAGAACTGCTTGGTACATCACTGTGTTAATTTGACCGTGCTCCACCAAGCTTTGTGATTTAGTGGCAAAAGTTTAATTTTCGTAAATGTAGCTTTAACATCATGCTAGTGGCGCAATATTTGAAAGGGCGTTTGATTTTTCTGATAAAAATGAAATTAGGTTTGGAATGTCAGTAAAAATATGCCACATATCGTGTTTGGTACTGTTACTTCTGTTCCATACAATAAGTTGAAAATCTGCCATTATTGTAGTAAAATCTTCCGGGATCATCACTGTGCTAATTTGAGCTGACTTAAACCGTATTATGTGGCCTGGCTGTTAACGTAAATTGTTTAGAAGTAACATTGATAATGTTACAGTAGTTGTTAAAGTAGTTCGGTTCTACCACATTGCAATGATGTGTTACTTGGGAATTTCAATAAAATAATTGCGGGAGAAATGACGTTGTAAAATGTTGGCTAGCAGGCACTATCCGTAGAGAAGAATTTCTGGGCTTCTCTTTTCTTTCTGCTAACAGCAGTAGATAAAACTTATTACACATTCTTGACAATGCATTTCCTATAAATTTGGAGGAAGTCAGATTTCACTTTGATTAACCTATCTATGATTGAAAACAAGTAGTGTGCAATTTGTACTCTCTTGACCGCAGAGAAGTGAAGCACGGTCAAATTGATCAGAATGATGTCTCCAACAGTTCTCTTCTACTGTGTGATGGCTGTTGGAGGAACCTCGCAATTTCAAGTGCATTACAACCCTATTAACGATGGTCCAGTTTATAGTATGCGACAGTCCATACATGTGACGAAGCATTGAAAAGTGTTCGTTCATAACGAAACAAACAGTATTTTTGTAAATAGAATCAAAGGAACTATCAAATTATGTGTTATTTGACCCATGTTGCTATTTAAGAAAATTAAAGGTTTTGCCACTAGACCGCAGCGAATGGGACTACGCGCTTCATGTTGATCACAACGTATTTTGTAAATGTAGCTTCTACTGTACAATGGGTTGTTGACGGTATTCATAACGATTAAAAGCGTAAAATATTACACCGTTTGAGAATTTCGTGTGTATAATAAGTAAAAGTTTGAACCGCAACTTCTCCCAAAGTTTTCGGTGAAATTCCGAGCTTTTAATTGATGTATCAATTAAATGTTGCTATTTAAGAAAATTGAAGGTTTTACCACTAGACCGCAGGGAATAAAGCTGTACGGCCAAAATTTGTCGTAGTAATTCGTCCTTCTCAAAACTGAAGTTGACGTGTTTCGGAATTTATTCAAACTTACTAGATTACGAAATAAGGTGAAGTGAACTTTTCGTTGCTCCACCCTGTATAATCTGACATGCTTTTCTTCCCTCAGTTTGTCAGCCTATCCAGTTGAATTCCTATCCAGCATTGATATGTCAGATGCGCGTGTGTGTTCTAGTGAAACATTTGAATATACCAGCAAGATAAATAAATACACGACTTTGCAAGTTTTCAGTTTGATGGATTACATAGCAACGTACTGCAATGGACTTACAATATAAATGTACGTACATAAGTAATATTCACGCTGTGCGTTTCACATATACAGTGATAGAGAATTAATCGACAAAATGACACTTTATAAATGACGTTAATATTGTACAAGACCTTTTAAACGCTGAACTGAAATTCTTTCGAACGCTTTTAAGACACTACTATAATTGTCAATATGTGGGTCTGGATGATGATGAATGTTCTACACCAAGCTAGGTCTAGAACTCGGAAGTTCCTGGGTAAGGTGAATTGATTGTGTTTTACCATTGCCTTTCATCGGACCAAGGTGTTTTAAGAACAGTTTAAAGTGGGATCCGAGCCACGTGTGTTCCCATCGGGTATCGAACGTGGGATAGCTTGATTTCAAGACAGCAAGCATATAAAATTATGCAGTTTCTTCAATGTCAATTAATATGTTAACAAATCAGCTATTTTTAGAAGCAATTCTTTTGTGTAGTTACATTTTAATTTCAATTAATTCGCTTCGAAAGTAGAAAATCGTTTTCGAAAATATTTTAAACAGGTAGATCTACTACAGGGTTTGCATGATATTGATGTGATTGAAGTTGGTACAAGAACTAATTCAATTGTCATCCAACCTCTAGAGTCCTCGATTGAAAGAGACTCCTAGTATTTCGGGTCTGTTGCAAACCTGGATGATCGGTACCTACAAACATCAAAACAAGGTGATTTTTAACCTTGTGTCGTTTGACATTAATGTGAGCTATATATAATATCCGTCGACAAGTTGGCAACTAACAATACTTACATATTTTCTTTCTTCTCTCCAAGTGTTTCATAACCTTATGATTGAAGGTCTAGCAGACGTGACGTAAAAAAGAATGTGTTCCACTAAATATAGCATTCCCACGCCTCAAAGAGCATCTTATTTCCACTGCATCATCCGCGTCCTACATTTCGGCTTCCGTTCATTGTATTGGAGCATCTCCAAAGCCATGTGGTCAAGACTCGTACGAATACTGTCTAAAGTAGCTGCAGTGAATCCTTTTCTTTGCCAGAAGAGGTGAACTTGATGTACTATTATTGAAATGTCACCTGAAGTGTGAATGTACTTGTCTTTCATTTATTATGAGCTTCATTATTCTATCTACATATTTGTGAAATTTTTAATTCAACGCCGACTGATTAAATGAATGGTTGTCATTAACATTTAATTCTCAATTTCCGGAGTGATTTCTTCAAAGATTTGACACACATCCCACGCAAATAAGATGTACAGAAGGCAGAAACAACGCTCAAAACTGGGAAGCGACGAAAACTTCAAACACCGTTCGAGACGGTTTCCAGCTGCCCAAATGGTTTTTGTATGCTCGCTTTCTTTGCGCATAGTCCCAGGTTCAAACTCGGTAGGAACCACTGAACACAATAGTTCGGAGGTCACTTTAACAACAACAAAAAGAAAGTAGTTTACTTGCTTAGGACATTAATAACAAATTTTAAATTTAAAACTAAAGCGTTTCAATTGCATGCAATAAGAGGTCCTTTTAATGTTAAAGGCCGTATTGTACAAAAACCGGCTCACGCCTCAGACAAGTGGCAAAGTCACGAGAAATACGGATGCGGCAGAATCTCGTATCGTAAATGGTCACTTTTTTGGAAGCTACATGCAATCAGATGTCATGAAGTAGAAATACAAAAGCAGTTGGATGGACAACACAGTTTTTTTTTAATGATGGGCAATAAAGCATTCGTGTATTGATGTGTATGAATCCATGAATAATGATAAGAAGGATATCCAAGAGGATTCTGGCTTTATTGACCAAAGGAAATGTAGTTGGGTTGACGGAATTTCTGTATGCAAAGGTTACAGTGTATAACAGTAAGAGGATATTCATGAACTAAAGCATTTATTAAGTTGCCTTCATCTTATTTATCACCTACGTTCAGGGCAAATGTCTTAAGATATACATGATTATTAATTTGTTTAATATATCGGATGAACTTTAGATACTCACCGGAGCAATTTTATGAACAGCAGCTTCTTGATATTTTTTGAAGTGGCGCAGTTGTTTGTTGCGAAAAAGATGTTGGCAGTTAATTTTATATTTGAAAAATTAGACATCCATAGCATTAGAGGCATTATATTGAACTTTTTGAGCATTTCAGTAATGCACAAGATATTAAAGACGACAAAAAACTAAGTACATTATTGTCACTAATTGGCTCTGAAATATATGATTCGGAGACGAATTTGCACCCAAATTCCTAGGCGAAATGTCGTATCAGAAAATCAAAGACAAACTGTTAGAGATCTTTGGCGTCCAGTCTAACAAAATAGTGGAGAGATGTCGTTTTTATTAAGGCAGGCTGAATGTCAGTATGTCGCTGAATATGTAAGAACACTCAAACGTTAAGTCTTCCGTTGTAATTATACTGATCATGCAGAAGAAATGATGATAGATTAACTTGTATTGGGAATCGCAGATAAGGCAGTTCGACGCAAATTAATTTCTGAATCAAAGTTATCCTTTACACGAGCGGTAGAAATAGCATCTATCGCTGAACAAGTGAATGCAGATGTCACTTTATTCCTAAACAACTCACCAGATTCCTCAAATATACATCGATTAAGCCACCGTCAAACATCTAGTTTTCATAAGAGTCATAGTGATATTTATGCTCCAAACTTGAAACAGATTCAATGTACTCGTTGTGCAAATGTTCATTAGGATGGGGTCTGGAGATTTTTAAATACTTATTATAGACCCCGGCGTTGGGTAGTGGCGCCCCCATCGCCCAGTCAGTTTTACTTGTTGCAATCAGCCCTGGCAGCTGCCAACATCGTTGCTGCTTAAGGAAGTCCAGCAGCAGGGCCATAGTGATTCTCTGTTGAGAATTCTACTTTTCACTTGCGTAGGGGATTGGCGACCTCGTCGCAGGTCTACGGACCGCACCTTGATGCAAATCCATCACGTAGCCCGACCAGTAAACCACCGCTGCTCGTGCTGGCGTAGGGGATTTACGACCTCATCACAGGTCTACGGACCGCAACGTGATGCAAATCCATCACATAGCTCAGACCATCCCTGCTCGTATACGGCGTAGAAAATTAGCGACCCCATCGTCCAACCGGCTTATGCTGGTTGCAATCAGCCACAAACTGCGTAGGGAATTGGCGACCCCATCGTCCAGGCGGCTTTTGCTGACTGCAATCAGCCCTAGCAGCTCAACAACTAAGCTGCTTGAAGGGAGGACCAGCAGAGATCATTTCATTTACTTTCATTTCATTTTTCATCCATAGATGCTTCATTATTTCATCTCCTTTCGCCGGGGAAAGGGGGCGGAACCATTGGATAGCGGCTAGCTCTTAACGGCAGATTTTTGGATGGTCTAGCTCGTTCAGGCTGGGAAGTGCGCCATTGGGGAGCTCTTCGGAACTTTGGTCTCGCCAACACTCTGGGGGTGTGGGTGTCCCAAGTATCCATCAGTCGGGAGTGCAAGTGATTTCGACGCCAAGCCATTTGACTTCGCCTCGATTTCCAACTTGCTGACAAGGGTGATGAGGATAGGACTCGGCAGCCTCGTTGGCTCCTTCGAACGAAGACTGAGAAGTGTGGGCATTTATGGCTTTCACCATGGCTCCACCACATCCTAAAACCAGTCGCCTTCGCAGAATGAGAGAAAGAGACAGAAGAGCCAGAATGAAGAGAAAGTCACTGATACTAGTAAGAAGGTAATGAATCAACCAATGACAAGGAAGAGAAAATAGAAGTAGAGGAACAGACAAGTATCGTACCAACTATCACACGATATCTTGTGATTAAGGTAAAGAACGAAGCAGAAAATCCAGGTAGTTTGAAGGCTTTATACACTTTCGTTATACAAAAACAACTTAATTACGTTGCAGTTGAGCTTGAGCATGTTAAAAAGCTTCGTAACGGCACCTTGCTAGTGGAGACGTCTAATAATAACCAGACAAGTAATCTCCTGAAAATGAAGTCCCTAGGACCATTCGAAGTTCAAGTTGAACCACACAGTCAACTGAATTATAATCAGGGAGTAATATATTGTTGGGATCTCAAAGACGTTCCTGAAGAGGTGATTAAGACTGAACTCACCAGCCAACAGGGTCTCTAATTTTGACGTTTGCCACCTCACTGTTCCCCAAGGACGTAAAGCCAGCTTTCTATTGTTTACCTGTCCGTCCTTATATACCGAGTCCACTCCGGTTTTAAATGTCAGAATTATGGACACACCAGCACGTCGTGTAATGCGACATCTGCTGTATGCGTTTTGCGGTACCAGCAGCCATAATACGGATCCTTGCACCTCACTGA
Organism: Lepisma saccharinum; assembly: GCA_022664845.1. Taxonomy (NCBI): domain Eukaryota; kingdom Metazoa; phylum Arthropoda; class Insecta; order Zygentoma; family Lepismatidae; genus Lepisma; species Lepisma saccharinum. The sequence goes on from JAGDQP010001111.1 coordinate 39,462, forward strand.
AATCTCAGTGTGTTAATTGCAAGGCGATCACACGGCCTGGTCGCGTGACTGTCTAGTTTTTAAGGAGAAAAAACGAATTCGGGAGTTGATGGTTCTAGAAAAAATATCTGCTGTTGACGCAAAACGTCGAGTAAGAGTGTCTCAGCGCACCCTTCCATCTGGTGCGTTTTCAACAGTAGCAGCAAGACAACCGGTTAAAACTGTCTCGATTGGCACCCAGACAGGTGATGGGTCAACTTACACTGAGGGACGTACAACTGACAACTCTCCTAAAAATCGCCAAGCCTCACCAGCTCATCAAGTTACGCCGACGCATTTCGAGAGACAAATCGCCCCTGTGGAGTCTTCTAGGTACATACTCAGCGATAAACCTCTGTCTCTGCAGTGCAGTTCTTGCACCCATGCTGACATGGCGTGTAAATTACGATCTATGTGGTAGTGACCACTTCCCAGTAATTTTATACTTTTTAAACCTTTATCAAGCACCACGAAAGTTACTGCATTGTCATCTGAAGTGAGCTGACTGGAATAAATATGAAACTCGTGTCTAACTAGTTGATCAAGGAGATTTTCCCCTGAATGATTCGGTTGAGTACTTAAACCGTGAAATTTTGCGAGGTGCCTGATGTTCCATCCCAGTCTGGGCGAATGCCACGTCGGCCTTCTCTTTCCTGGAGGAACGATGAGCTCGAACTAGCACGGCGACGGCGCAGTCGCACTCTACGGGTGTTCAATTGATATCATACAGCCGCAAATTTTAGTGCAGTTCGACAGTCACAAGCATATATTCGACGTCTCATGAAACAATCTCGGCGTACATCCATTCGTGAATACGTATCTTCTATTAATTTACAAACGCCAATTCGAGTCATGTGGGAACGGGTCAGACGTTTGCAAGGCAACTGTCGCTCCGAGCCATGGACTGCTCTGAAGCACAACAATGTCTTACATACTGACCTGGAAGAGATTGCAAATCTTCTTGGAGCAGCCTTCGCAGCAATATCCAGCTCTGAGCACTATAGTGCTAGTTTCGTAAACATTAAACGACAGGCAGATATGATACCTCTGCGCTTCCACTCTAATAATTCCGAACCATATGAATGTCTCTTTCACCGAGTGGAAACTTGAAACTGCCTTGCGTGATGTTAGAAACACATCCTATGGACTGGATGATGTACATTATGAAATGCTTCGATACCTTCCCTTCCAAGGAAATGTCTTCTTGCTAAACCTATCTGGAGGGCTGATAAATTCCCTGCTAGTTGGCGAGAAGCTATTGTAATCCCCATTCTGAAACCTGACAAAGATAAACCCACAAGTTACAGGCCCATTGCTCTCACTAGCTGCGTATGCAAGTTATTTGAGAGATATATCGCCGCCTAATGTGGTACTTGGAGCATAATAACTATCTTCCCAATGATCAGTGTGGTTTTCGACAATACCGATCAACTGTCGACCACCTAGTCAGGTCAGAGTCTATTGTCCACAATTCTTACTTCCGCAGTGATCACGTTCTCGCAGTGTTCTTCGATTTAGAGAAGGTCTATGATACCATCTGGAGATATGACATATTACGCCAGCTTAATGACTGGGACATTAGGAGCCACACAGCCCATTTTATATCAAATTTCTTACGTGATCGTTACTTTCGTGTCCCTGTTAGTGATCGTTTCTCAGAGCGTTATTTATAGGAGAACGGCGTACCACAATGGAGTGTGCTGAGCGTAACACTGTTCGCTGTTGCAGTGAATAGTGTTACAACTTGTATCCGTCCACCTGTGGATGGTCTTTTATATGTGACGACTTGACGACTTGATTGTTTGTAAATCTGCGAATATCAACCTCGCAGCCCGGCAGATCTAGTTGACGCTTAACCGTCTTGTTGATTGGTCACACCAGATTAGCTTTCGTTTTTCACCTACGAAGACAGTTTGTGTACACTTCCGCCATAAACGTAATTGTTTTGTTGACGCAGATCTCTTTCTTGGAGACAGACAACTCCAGTTCGTCGAAGAAGTAAGATACCTTGGTCTCTTATTTGATACTAAGTTAAATTGGCGTAGTCACTTTCGTCAAATTAAGATTTCCTGTACTAGAGCTCTGAATGTGTTACGTGTTTTAAGTCATCCCACTTGGGGTACTGATCGTACAACCTTGTTGCGCCTTTATCGCGCACTCACTTTATGGAAGCTTAATTATGGTTGTCACACTTATTCCTCTGCACGATTTTCTGCTTTACATACACTTGTTAGCGTTCATTATGCTGGAATCCGACTCTCCACTGGCGCATATCGCCCAAGTCCTGTCACCAGTCTTTGTGTTGATGCCGCCAAACCTCCGCTCGAGATTCACCGGATGTACCATATGCTGAGCTACTTCTCCAAGATATCATCTTTAGTTGGAGATCCGGCAGATGATTTAATTGTGAATCCGGCACAGCGAGGACTTGATGAATACTGTGGTCACACTACCTTACCACTTGGCATTCGAGCATCTGAGTTGTTGGCGAATCTGAATGCAGACCGTCCAACTGTGTGCTGGGTCCGTTTAAGTCATCGGCCCCCGTGGACAATTACTCGTCCACGGACTGATATCTCTTTGTGAACTTTAAAGAAATCGGAGATATCTATGATAGAGTTCCAGCAACGTTTTCGTGAGTTGCAGAGTCAGTACCCGAATTTTATCGCTGTTTTTACCGATGGGTCCAAATCAGAAGAATCTGTTGGATGCGCGTTTGTTATAAATGGGGAAGCCCGCCAATTTTGTCTTGATCCCAAAGCCAGTATTTTTACTGCTGAGCTATATGCTCTTTCAAAGGCTTTAGATTTTTGTATTGTTCGTGGTTTCAACCGCATCCTTGTTTGTACAGATTCGCTCAGTGTTGTTCAAAGCCTCGAAAATATGTATTCTAAGCATCCGCTCGTGCAAGATATTCTATGTAAGACACACGCCATCTGCTCTGCTGGTGGTGAGGTCTTTTCTTGGATACCAAGTCATGTTGGTATCCATGGTAATGAACTGGGTGACGAAGCTGCTCGTGAGGCCTCTTTAGGCGCCAACATTGATATTCAGCATGTCCCTTTTCAGGACATGTTGATATATTATAGACAGATTACACGGAGTGAATGGCAGCGACGATGGGATGACGTTGCTGTTAATAAATTGAAAGCAATATTAAAGTAACTGTTGCTGCATGGAAATCATCTTGCCGAGATGGTAGGCGTGAAGAAGTACTTTTATGTCGCCTACGTATAGGGCACAGTCGCATGACCCATGGATATCTGTTGCGACGCTTGGACCCTCCGTATTGTAGTGAATGCAATGCAATTTTAAGTATTCGTCACGTCCTTTTAGATTGTCCAGGATATAATTATCTCAGACAACGTTATGACATCCCCAATGACATGGCGTCATTGTTAGGGATGAACTAGCTATGTTGCGGAAAGTTTTTATGTATTTTCGAGAGACACGTCTATCTCCGTTTATTTGATATGATTATGCACTTTAGCTGTTAAGTTTTATCTTACATTACTCTTTTATACTGTGAATAAAACATTTACAGCCTCCACGTTTTAAACTTATTATATACATCTTTAGTTGTTATTATTCGTTATACTGGCCATTTACACCAGTATAAGTTTTTTTTTTCTGAGGACCTTTTACATCTTCAGCTTTTATATGCTTTTAATCTTTTAATTAGTTAATAGCTAGGTATTGACCTGACAAAGATACGGAGATTCCCTTCTATTTATTCACGGGTTCGTTGTTCTATTTAATGCCCTTCCAGATTGTTAAAAAATTATGTTATGCTTACCTAATCTCTAATAAATCCATCTGATAAATCATATCACAATAACCCGTAATAGGGGAGGTTGGAATACAGGCTTTATTTCAGGGCAATGTCACAGCGTTGACTTTCACAGTAACTAACAGTTTTTTAACGTAAATTATAATTGGTCGCAAGGCCATGGACTCCTTAGTACTAGGATGGAGAAATAATCTGACTGGAATAGTTTCGGAGGAGAGCAATTATTTCTTAACGATCAACTAGAGGCTAGGGTCATTATTTTAGAAAACCAGGTAATGAAGTTGTTGCATCACAGTCCCGAAATCATTGACAACAAGAACGAGATAACGAACGTTATGAATACTATGACTGACCGACGTGAGATACACCACTAACATACAAAATCATTCCATCGGTGTACAAACTTTTTTCATTCCAAATACCAGTTAGTTCAGCAAAGGGAATTCAGAGACAAGCTGAGTGGTCGGAAATAGTCTTGAATAAGGAATTTAAAAGTCCACCGTTATCAACGAGTGCAGTGTATATTTACTGCAACAGAAGTTGACAATAGCCAAATTCATAATGAGAAAATTATGAAGAGTTCGAACAGAACAAACACAAAGCTCAGTGTGAAAAAGTTCTAGGCAATTTAACTTGCATACTAGGGGATTTGGATCTGGCTTTGACTCAGTATAACAGTGCTATTGGGATCGAACCTTCTAACATAAGACATTATGGTAATATCGCTACGGTTTATTTGAAAAGACAACAATTTGATAAGTGTGTTAATCCATGCAATCTAGCTATAATAGTAGGGAAGGTGAATGGAGCGAGTCCAGAGGTGATGTTTAAAATACAGGAGAGATAACGAGAAGCTGAACAGGGCATAAGGTACAATGTAAAGGAGGAAAAGATCCAATCGGATATTACCCTTTGCAGGAAAGAACAGTATTTCGAGAAACGAGTACGAGATAGTATGGATTGGGAAAAGCATTTGCAAACCAATGAGTACAGTCTATTAGATCAAGGTGTAGACTCTATGGACGGAAAAAGTGGAACGTCGCCAGACAATATGGATATTGAAGAGAGTCAAAACGATGGCTGGGCAACTTCCGAAGAAATAACAGACGAAGTAGGTGAACAGAATGTGGAAAGTAGAAAGTCGAATATCAATGAAACATGCACCGGGAATAATTAACAGAATGTAGAAATGTCTGTGTCAACGGAAGAAGTCATGGATAGGAGAACCAAACAGTATAAAGAAATGATCAACCTGACAGTGATTCAGAAACCTAAAAAAACAGAGGAATTCTAATAACCTAGAAAGGAAAAGGAAGAAACAAAGAAGTTCAGTAACGACTGAGGTTCAGTGTATACGGGTGATTGGGTTATGGTCATGTACTGAACAATCCAGACTTTAAAAGCATAAAATCAATCGTGTTAGACTTAATAATACATGATCATGTTGAACAGCTGCTTCTTGATGTTGAAACCGTGAAGCGATTATTTGAAAACGAAACGCCAAAACCCATAATTCGATTTTTTCTTCTCTTTCAATACAAGATTTTTGTTCGAAACCATGTGTTTGTTCCAAGACCAGTTTTCTTTTTTTGTTTGTTCAAACAGCGGTTTTTGTTTTAACATCGCTTTTCATTTTTTCTTTTCTTCAAAACTCGGTTTCAGGATTATTTTGCGTTCTCGTGAGCCCGTACCCTTGAGCATCCCCGAGTCATGCTGCTACCCATGCTGACTGATGCATTCCAGGATTCTACCGATCGGGTGAATGTCGGTATGGTAATGGTACGTAGACAAAATATCTGGGGGCCTCATAACCTATAGAGAGCCCAACATTCTGATCCTATCTCGACCTGGCACGATTTTACATCCACACCATCCAGCTGTATCCGAGCCTGACAAAACAATCGGGTCGGGTGGGCTCGGCCTGATTAGGCTGAAAAATGGGTGCCCAACCCAATTACCCACTTTTCCGGACAGCCTGGTCTGATTTTTGGTCGGGCTCAGATCGAGCTGGGCGGCGTGAATGTAAAATCGTGCCGGACTTGGATTGGACTCCAATGTAGGACTATTCTAAAATGTTTAGACTAGCTCTAATTTGGAATTAACGTAGTTGAAAAACGCCAAAATTCAATACAAATTGCCCTCGGGAATCCTATCCAACATAGAGAAGCAATAAAAGGAACGCCGTATCGCGTAAATCACCAAGAGTTCATAAAATACACTTCTTTTCGTAGAATTTCTTTTTGACTTGAGTTTGGCTTTTGTGGCCAGAACTCCTCCTGATAGACCCTACCAATTTATTTGTAAATAGCTATGGGTAGAGGTTGAAGTGCACGGAGATATAGGCACAGCATGAGACGTAAGAATGAAGACACGAGTCAAAAATGGAATGTAATGTGTAGGAAATCAGCTAAATTCAAAACTGCGTGGTGAATGTCTTTCACAAAACAATAGCAAACAGCTGCAAAAATACACACTGGGGACCATTACAATTTTGTCAATTCAGTTAACGAAAATGCTTAGGACCATCGGCCGATAGAACATCTACAGAAACTCATAGAACAGTTTTTTATTGGAGAAACCTAATTAGGAATGGAGAGAAAGTTTGGAAAATATTTCTTTTAATCTTTCTGTTTAGTCACCGGAGACCCTATAGTCAACATGAACACGAAAAAAACACTTCTGCTTTCTTGACAACAGACTGTTATACGCCTTGAAATGCAAACTTAACTGGAGAATCAAAAGGGATGTAGTCAGCTGATCGCATACTAGACTTGCTAGAGGAATACTGACAGAGTCCCAAGTATCGATTCGAACTTAACTGATTGTGTAGAGTCGACATTATCTTGATAATATTGTTTCAGTTGTGCAAATCAAACTTTGTATATTTTATTTGGCTTGGGGTAGAAAGTGTCTTGCCTTTCATTGGTCGGATACCAAACATTGTCTTTCATTGGTCGTAAATTAAAATGTGCAAACATTACCTTTCGGAGTACAATGTGAGAAGGCACTAGCGTTGATGTTTCCAATGCATTCACTAACTTGGAAGTATTTCCGTCACAACAATAACAACGAGGACTATTGCCAGGGGTAAGGATTCTTTCTAGGGTCATCCACGGAACTATGTCACCTTCACTGCACTGTGATCTATCAGCTGTTGTGTCAATTAGTTGGTGGGTAATAAAGAACATTTCCAAAGTGTTGGTTGGCAGCTCGATGCCTAGCCTAATTGATGAAGCGGCATATCGCTAGCTGGAAGGCCAGAGTTCGAGTCCCGCTGAGACGATTTCTTTCCTTGACAACATCACATTTTCCTACTAACGAAAACTGCTTCCCCTTCTGTTTCATTTTTCTTTTTCAACGTTTCACACAATTCACTGAAATGTCGAGCGAGTGAAGGCGGCTTGGGTAAAGTGAGGCTATGTTATTATTTATACGGGATGCATATCACGTTTGAAAACAAAAACATTGCTTCCTGTCTTATGCCTTTTAAACATTTGATACACTTCTCGAGCATAAATCATTAATGTTTGGAGTGCTATCAGTAAATTTTGTTCAGCTCACATCTTTTCAAGCCGTATAACTTTGTCTTTTCTCCAAAATCCTAGGGTTGGGATTCTTCTCTGATATTTACGGTACATTAACTGTTCTATGCATTGCAAAGATTTTTCATTTTCGAATGCTCACCCGGAAACTTCCCTTGTAAGGCATTCTAAGAGGTGAAATAAGTTTAGAGTATAAACCTAGGGCGGCCTGATAACAATGTGCTGAAGTGTGCATAATTAACCAAAGATTATAGAGACAATCTACATGAATTCTATAGCTAATGTATAATTCATACATTGGCAGTGAAGGGGAAGAAAAAAATTTGAAATTTCGGAAACAAAATACTGAGAATTTGAATATGTCGAATTTCACAGAAGTGCATGCAGTATAAACCACAGCCTGAACGCAAAGGCTGTGGTTTAAATCGAGGTCGCTGAACCTAAATATGAAGTCAGTTTCTCTGTACTTGCTATCCTACGTTGAAAACAGACGAACAAAACAAAAATAAAAACAGGATAAAAAGCTTTGGGTCTGCTAAAATTGTCATAATACTTGTAAAACTTATAATACATACTAAAATAGTTTTATTTCTCTATCCAACATCCATTTTTTAAAGATATACGTATGATGCACTTCACTAACCTTCGTTAAGAATGTAAGTAATCGTTTAGTAACTTCAAGAGCTTCAAGAATAATTGCATTCGTTAACTAACGATTGCTTGGTGAAATCCACCAATATCCTATTAATAAATATATAACTTCTTAAGTTTCAAGTTTTGGAAATATTTTGCGGAATTATTTTCGGGTTTCCCCAAAAGGTCAGCTCTAATAAATATCTAGAAGTTGATGTAGATTACAATTTTTGCGTTTCTACGAAAATTAAGACAGTTTACTCTTGTCAACCCAAATATAGTGGAAATCTAGGACTACGGAGGTAACACACTTCGAATTTTTAAGGTGTAGTCTACATACATTTCATCATAATCATATTCATTGATTTTCTATCCACTATTTTCTTTTAAACACATTTCGATCAGCTGCTATCCTAATCCATGTAGCTCATGGCAAACGGTTCATTTCATCTATCATCTTTCATTTGTATGTCTTCTAGGTCGTTTCTTTTATCTGAGAATCCAATGTCGAACATTTGTCGTCTAACTTCCGTGTGTTCGTCTAGCTATATGACCGACTTATTTCCGATGTGACAGACTCATCTACACTTCATCTTCTTCGTAGCCTTGATTACATCTTCTATCTTTCTTTGCGAGCGAATCCATTCATTCATTTGTCATTCTTGTTCCTCCTCCTTATTCCTAGCATATACCCAGTGGTGTAGTGGGAGAAAAATAGTACCGAGGTGCTTTATTGACTAATAGTTTGTTAGGGTATGAGTACGGTAAGTACCGTGTACGTTATTGTACGGTATATGTACCTTTACATGATAGCATTAATGCTACTCCTGCTACATGAATAAGAATCGTATTTGTCAGCAAATTCCTAGCAAGGGAACAAATTTGGTTATGTTTTAACTTAAATGTTACCGAAACACTTCAAATTGCTGTGACTTTTAACTAAACAATGACACGGAATAACAAATAGCCCTGTAGTGTAAGGCTACGAGACGTCCCCATTTAGTATTTAATGTTTTTGTAGATACTTTCTACATAAGAAAAATATGTTGGAAAATAAATAAAGAAAGAAACACAGAGATACAGGGCGCTCCCTGACGTTTAAAAAAGTACCGGGCCGCGTCCTAGCCCACCCTGGCTCTACTACACCTTTGCATTGGAACTAAAAATTTGAGTCGCTTCCGCATTCTCTATCCACGTTTCACAGTCGCACATCATCACAGGTAAGACACATTGATTATAAATTTTATGCTTTTGACTTATCGGTAACTTGATTTTGAAAATAAAGTTTGGACTTCCAAACGAGCTCCATGCATTTTACATCATCTGTTTATTTCATCAGTCTTCTTGACATAGGATATTTTCAGGTGCCTCAAGTAAACATACTCAACTATGCCTATTGTCTGTCTATGAATTTTTATTTCTTTTCAGCTTGTTGATGAGGTTTTATTTCCTATTCATTTTAATACTATTTTCGAACTCTCATTACTGAGCTCTTCCATTCTGGTTAGTAGTTTGTCTGCACTTCAAGCAAAAGAATTATGTCATGAGCAAATCGTATTGATTAAGGTTAAGGCCATTGATTTGTCTTCCAGCTTCGTCCCAGTTTAAATTTTAGAACACTTCCTCCAGGACCACACAAAATAGTTCTGTTGGTGAGATAGTTCCCCTTGCCTTATTCCAATCGAGTATAAGATTGGTAATAATTTAATGTATCACCTTCAATGGCTTGATGTATTAAATTATGTTTAAGTACTGTTGCCATAAAGAGCGAATCGATTTTTTTTTAATCCAAATTCTATGAACCATTTGTAGGTTGCACAGGAAGGTATGGCCTAGGTTCGTCACAACTCTGACAAATAACGTCCCTAGGCAGGCAGTATTCCGAGGAAAGGGATGAATTGTTGGAAACTCTGTCCTCCCGTATAGTTATTAAAATTGTGCTTGTCTGTGAAAATACTGAGGACTAATATCTAAAGAAACAAAGAACTTTATTTGTAGACCTACATGAAATGAAACGTCACCCTTAAAATACATGTAATCATTATAAAATCAGTTTAGTCTTATAGAGCTTGTTATCTCTTTCCGTGATATTGTCAGTGCTTGTGTTTATCGTGAGCAGATGGTGACTTTGAAAAGCAATATTGCTTCTGTGTCCAACTGAGGTTTTCGAACGCCTACAACCAGCCCTCTGTGGTTGGCACTTTTCCATTACGAAGACATGTTTGTTTACTCTGAAGAGTTATGAAAGCGACAATAGTTAAGTGGTGATTGGTGCGCGAAACGGATGTCCGAAACACAACGCGAAGGACTTGAACAAAGCTCCAAGTTGAGTCTTACAAAATGTGGGTTCTATTCTTTTGGGATTAATTCGCTCAAAAGTTTGGAGAAACGTTACTATATCAAGGGTTGCAAATAATAAATTAATATTACTGTGGAAAAACTTTCTTTTTAAAACAAAGGCGAAAAAAGAGAAAGAAAGGAAATAAACGAGAAGAAACCACTAGTTTCTGAGTTACTGAAACAAAATAATACATTTGTTATTGTCTCAAAGATAAAACTTCAGTTTTGGATTCGTCAGGACGTACCTAAAATTTGCATTGATGGCAGCAGCACATATGTTTCCGTTCTGAAAATAGCTTCGTTCAATTTCCAGGCACAACTGAAACGGGTCACCGGATCAGTCGGGTCAAGTTTTGGACCAGCTTATCGGGTCTCAGCTTGACATCCGGTGAGACGAAAGGCAGAGCAGAGATTTCCATTGCTTCCTTGCGTTTGAACAGTGTTTCTTTTAGGGGTGACCGGGATCGGAGGTGTTACCACCCCCTAGAGAACGAAAAGTACGACATCGAAAATTCTCAGTTCATTAACTTCCCAGACAGAGACAATTGGGTCATTCAGGTTAAGTTTCGGACCGGATCATTGGGGCACTTATATTCTTGCCAGGGCGGTCACCGGTTTCAGCTCTGCTTCCAGGCGTCCTGCAAGGCTTCCATCATTTACATCATTAAAATAACTGGTATTTTTTCTTAATCTGTCAAGGTTGATGGAATGGCAGTCTGTGCTTCGAGACTACCATTTCATACAAAGTGTAGATGACTGTTTGGGGTCATTATTCTGCTGGACGGTGAAGCCTTGACCAATAAGCCGCTCGCCAATGGCGTCGTGTTGCAGAATACTGTGATTTTGGTCTTGTCCATCAATTCTGACTAGATCTCCGACAAAAAAAAGTTTTCAAGACAGGTTTTCCAAGATACACTCTTTCCTTTAAGTAACCTCACAGGAAGTAGTTCGTTGGAGTTAGATCCGGTGACTTGCATGGCCAATGGATATAACCTAATCCGATAATGAGTTGTTCGGGGAATTGTTGTTAAAGCGTTGCCATTGACAGTCGTACCCTATGACTAATGGCACCATCTTTTGTTGCATCCACGTGTTTGTAAGACCGGTCGTTCCAACTCAGGAATGAAAAATGTGGTTGTAACCCTCAACAGTAACTGTGATGGCTGTACCATGTTCGCTCTCAAAAAAGTAGGGACCAATTACACACACGAAGGAGTCACTGTTAACTTGATACTGTGCAAGGAACACTTCAACCAGCATAATTGATGTTTTCCAGTGTTTCTCTCAAATTGATGTTTTCCAGTGTTTCTCTCAGTTCTCTCAGGTGAAATGCTGGGATAATATCTAGAGTATATTCTGCCATCCTTTTTGTCCTTCCGCGATATTAGCAAAGAATTAGGCATGGCAGTTGTAGAACACTTTAATGGCCATTTTTTCTAATGAAACCTTTTCGAATAAATTGACATTTCGTCTTGTCTTATCAGAAAATCCTGAATATTCGTAAGTTTATTATTTACCTGAAAATGTATCTAATGTAGGGAAAAATACAAAACCAACGATACGACAGTTTTCCAGAAACGGATGAACGTTTACGAAATTTGCGTCAACCTAAGGACAATCGTAAGGAAAACCGTGGAAATTGTATGATTATAGAAATTATTTCCAAGTTAAAATCTAAACTGTAGGGTCATTCTTCAAATATTAATCCTGATCACAGTTCTTTTTCAACACCTTTTGTGAATCCTTAGAAGGATAGGAAATCCTTGGTTGTGTCGTATGAGACCAAAAAGAAGAATCTTCTGTTAGATATGAATTTCTCTCAAAATAATTGAAACGTGATATCAATTTTGCTAATATACTAAGATCAGTGTTCTACTTGCCAGGGGGAATAACGAGGATTTTCCCTGCCGTCAGAGGATTTCGTCCCCGGTTGTTGATCCCGAATATCATCCCACCCAAGGATAAAATCTTTGTATTTCTAACCAAACAGGTAGTAGGTTCAAACTTACCAGCAACTACTAATTGTAGGATTTCCCCTTCGTAATTTAAAATAAATCGAACACTGACTAAAATATCCATTCTACTACTACTTCATTTACAATACAAATCTTCAATATGATAATGATCAGTTTCGTCTACTAACTCGCCACTGATATCAAATTTGGCTGTTGAAATTTGCAAAATTAACGGTGGTTTGTTCTTATATTGAATGCTGTCTTCGTTGAATGAGAACAGCTACTGGTAAATGTTTTGTAATTTTTACTTTGTATTTGTAATTTCCTGTTTTCCCTTTATTTTTTCAGCTTATTTTCCTATAATTTAGTTCGACTTTCTTTTGTTAATTATGTAACTCTAAGTAGTGAAACTGACAAAATTGAGATTTAAGTGTCAATTTATATTTTATACATTTACATTTGTAAGTTTATTTTATACCGAGAAACACTCTGGGGACATCCCCTTCCCCCCGCACTCGAAGGCCCTGAGCTTCCCCAGAAAGAAAGTTGTGGATACGTAACTATGAAAATGTGTACAACATAATAAAACTATTAAAGTTATTTAGAATACATACTTCAAGTGTAATCTAGAGTTGTTGTTTTCTCAGTTCATGTGGCTAGAAATTCGCGAACTTAATCTGGGAATATTCTAGAAAAGTATTTAGCTTGTATTTGTTCGGTTGGGGTGAGGTGGGGTGGGGTAGGGGTATTTTTTCTTCAACTGGCTAAGAAAATAAGAGAAAATGGTGAATAGATCCAAAATGCTTAGTGAGTAAATTCCCCGTTATCAGTTGGCCTACATAGTAACTTCAAAAGCAGATTAACTAAAAAAAAAAAAAAAAAAAAATGCAAATAACCCTCACAAAATGATGATGCATTTAGAAAAGTATGCTCTTAAAGTGTGTATTCTACTTTTTAACAGTCATTGAGGTTCTTAGGTAAAATGTCGTTATGTTCTTAACAGAAGATAAAATACGTTTTGCACGCTTGAGATCGGATTGAATAAGATCACCCAGCCAGGAAATGTATGTGTATCAGTGCTTTTTGGAACATAAACGTTGTAGGTTGTGCTGTGTGCCAGACTAGACTAAAATAGCCCTCACGTCATCAGACGAGATGGGAGCAATTCCAAGGTTTTTCTTTCTTAATTTCTTCCCCAGGGTGCAACTGTCCTTTTTGTCTAATTCTCACCCTACGTAACTTAGGAATCAATATTCCCTGATTGTATATGTTATATACTTACCTACTTATGATGTTTATGCTGATGTAGAGACAGTTTTGAAGAAAAAGAAGAAAAGGAACTTCCTGTTCCTGTTGTTGATATAAATTATAGAAAATGTGCATACTGAGAGGTATCTTTTATTAGAACCTTTGCTGGTCGAAATTTGTTAGTATGAATTGTAATCCCTTTCATTTGTGACAGTTTTGAAGAATACTAACAGCTTATGTCGGCGTAGCAATCTTAAAAATTCCTTAACTGTATCTTTATATACATTGTGTGCTATCCTTAAATTTCACAGAATAGCATTAACGCGTAAAAATAGTTCTGATTTAAAAGAAAAAAATATTTACAAACGTCTTATGTTTGTGAAAAATAATACAGTGGATTCGATGTTCACATTTATTTATTTATACAACATTTTGTCTCATGAAACTAAATTTCTGCATGCAGTTTATTTGTTTCATTATCCTATAATTCCAGTTCCAAATGCAAACAAGGGAAAGATGAATATTGAGGTTATTTTGACCTTCGTTTCATAAAAGTGCAGTACTGAATTGCATCGCATGTCTGTAATACCTTTGTTAAGGTTCTCCGTTATTTTCCTGTACAGTTGAAAAATCTTTTACGTCACTAAAGAAAATTGAATATGCTCTGCGTGTTTACGGTTATCCAGTAAAATAAACCTTATTTCTTAAATTTTTTGTCAGTAGTCATATGCTATTTTGGCAACAATAAGTAGATAAGAGTTCCCCATATTCTATATTTTTATTGCATTAACTAAAATAATGAAAAAACAATAAAATATGGAAATATGACAGAAGTTACTCATGAAATAAACACAGTCTTTGCTCTCAAAACAAATTTAAATTTCCCTATAAGCAGAAAAGAGAGATTAGTATGAGTTACGGAAATTAATATTACAAGAAGTAACGTGCAGTTTGCTATTATGAAATAAGTAAATAGCCAAACCGTAGACATAATAAATAATACCAAACTAAACAGCGAGAAACGTATAATTAAAAATGTAAGGTAATAATAATATTGTACTCCAAAAAGAAAGAACATGACTAGTACGTAAATATCGGTAACAACCAACTATCTCTTCTTCTACTACTACTACTGCTGCTGTCACAATAACAATAATAATAATAATTAATAATAAAACTAGTATTATTAATAGTAATATTAGTAATAGTAAGATGCATTAGAATAAATCCCGTCATCTAATGCATCTTACCTTGCTTTCATAACATGAGCATTTGTTTGAAAACTGGTTCAGTTGTCTCTAGGTGTTAGTAGATTCTTCCAAGAATTTCTCAAGTGCTTGTTTCTCCCTCCATTTTATTGTTTTTCTTTCTGTGGTATCTCCTCTTGTTATTCTTTTTGTGTTGCTTCTACCCAGGGTGCGAATTACGGCCGGGAATGGGAGGGGGCAATCCCCCTCTAGAATGCATTTATCCCTGGCTGCTAACTAGAATTCACTATCCCAGGGGGAGGGATCATATTATCCCCCCCTCTAACACGTTATAGCTTTCTTTTCACGAACTTAAAATGAGACTGATAAGGTTGTGTGCTCTAGTTATCAAAACAATCCAAACATACATGTCTAAAAAAACACGTGTAGACAAAGCTTTTATTACTGGTATTGTAGCTAGTATTTCCGAAAAGTTACGCGACAAAGTCACTGACCATAGTAAACGCTTATCACACAATAGAGAAAAGTAACCAAATTTCGTCTAGCAGCCTAATTTCACCCAAACATGTTTCTCAGTTAGTATGATTTTTTGAATTTAATTTTAAGGTCTTTAGGCAACTTTGGGTTCAGGCTGGATGGATGATGATGGGATGATTGGTGGAATGAAGAAAGTAGGAGGAAATGGGAGTACCCCGAGAAAACCCACGCACACGGTGTTTGTCCATCACAAAACCCACATGGCACGAGCAGGATTTGAACTGACGATCCCAGTCGCCAGAAGTCAGCGCTCTAACCGTTGATCCACCGTGGCCCCCACAGTTAGTACGAATTATTGGAGTCGATCGTCACGTCCGAAGTAACGCGTGGGTAAAGATTTGAAGGGTGTGGTGTGCCTCGTGCTCGTTTGTAGTTTTTCTCCTTGTTGGAGTTTTGCAGTGCTTCCCACGTTGTCTAAGAGCATCAGCAACTGTAAGCGTTATAGTAGTAACTATAAGCATACTCTTGGTGAATAAGCAGTGTGATAATTGAGCTATAATATACATTGATAAATTGGGCTGGAAAGAAACTTTAACCTAATGTGTGGAGAATAACACTTTATAGTGCCAAGAGAGTCCAATTTCGCTCACCTGATGGTCTAAATTTCCAATCTCTAAGTTTAACACCATGCATTGTAGAACATGAAGAATTGGATTAGGAGAGCAGAGAACAAACTGAATTTCAGTGAAAACTGCGCAATATATTTGACAATTATATTGTCACATCTAACAGAGCGAGAGAAATTTGAAATGAGTCAAATAAGCAACTTCGTAGAAGCAGAGCTAAAGGACTTTATTCATCAAACAGAGATGGCAAAGATGACCAGTGTAGTTAAACATCAACAAGCATGAAATCTACAATTAATGAAGGACTGTACTTCCAAGATAACAAGGATGAAAGTGGGTTGCATGTAGAAAATGTCACATTTGGTTCCATGAAAACAGTGTTGGTAAGGAAGCAAAAAGATCCAGTTTTCCCCTGTGGTATTTGGCTGCAATTTGATAAAATCTACTATTTTCCAGATTTCATGTTTTGAACGTACAATGAAACAGAGTGTTTTCTACTTACAACCTTTTCAATGATTGTCATTATTGCTGTTTATGTGACAGCAGGCAGTGCGCGTAATTTGAACCCTCTCCTTTTTTTTTAAAAAAAGCCAATTTTGTCTTGTTTTGGAAAATACATTACTTCTCGTGTTGTATGAATGAAATTATTGTCGAGTCACAACATTTGTACTTTAACGTTTGTAAAGTTAATGCAATACTCACATTCTTGTTATATGAGAATTACAGTTGATTTTATGAGCATCGAAAAAAGATATGGGAGAAATGTGGATACATGTTTGGAAATTTTAGAGAAATAAAAACCAAAAGAGACCGAGAGCCATATCAAAAATAGCACTTGGCTGTTAGACTATGGCCTGGGAAATGATTAGGGCTGTAGCAAGAGTTATAGAAAAGTTAGGGTATTCTGGTCTCTGGAGGACAAAACCTGTAGAAACTCTGATAGTTAATTTATGAACTTTATATTCATTTGCAACTCTGAGTCGCTAAAAGCAGTGAAAGTATAGAGTAGACGCATTCGTATGTACCTCTGCACTTCTCAACAGTACTGAAATTAGCGTTTCGCTAGCGAGAATAAGCATGGCAGAGAGTGTAATCTATTCATGACTGCATTATTCGGAGTGAGGAGTCTTGCCTTACAAAGAAGAATACTCTTCAAAATCTGCCTAGCATATAGTCAAGCGATACGTAGCTTTCATAGAGGTCCTGTGTTTCATATTACGCCTTAGCGTGGCATATATTGGACAAAAGGAAGAGTACCAACTATGTATTTAAGACTGTTTATTATAAATTCCAGTATATACGCTTCAAAATTAATATCCCGAGGATATCGAAAGTGCTGCCGGTGTTTTAGCAAAGGGAGCACTGTGACTAAATAATTATTAATTGTAAAGAGAAGGGAAACAGTTTAGAATCTCTAAAGTAATATTACAATAAATCATACAGTGTCGAATCTCGGAAGAAGAGCATTTTTTCATCTGCATGGGAGAGCATGAAGTTGAACGCGGAAATTTACACTATCATATTCTCGTATTGAGGACAAGTTGAATCTTATACCCCAAATTATCATAATATCATCAAAAGTTTTGTTAATGATTGTTCCAGTAAGTTAAGTTACAAGTAAACAATATCAAGTTACTTTATTCCCCCTGGAAAAATATTCGCACACTGCTTGTACCAGTTGATTTGATGAGATTATCGTTGGAATTTTCAACTGTTTCCTGTTCTTCCAACTTTTTAAAATTTATTCCTATAGCAACATCTTCATTTGTATTTGTTTATTACAGTATTTTGTTATTGTTGTTCATCTTTCTTTTTTATTCAGCATAGTAATACCGAAATGGTTATACGTACCATAGCTCAAACAGAGATATTCTTGTCTGATGAGTTTGAATTAGTAAAATATAATTATTTATATGTTATCTTTCAGCGTCATGGGCGTGGTTATAACTAGTTCATATGATGCGGAAGACCAGGACTGATACCCCGGGATTGTTTTTAATATAGAATTGGACCTTTTCTTTTTTGAAGATTGTTACATCAATTTGTTATCAATTGTGGTCCAGTGCTATCACTAGTTATGTACTTTCTTTCTTTCTTATTACTGCTTTCAATGGAAAGAACAAGAATGTCGAAATTCATAAACCACGACTTCAGATCAATAAAACTGGTCTCCAGTTTGCCCTACTACGAGATAATTTTTCACAAATCACAAAAGAAGTTTTATTTTTACAAACAAATATATCGTATTCATGTCTGTTAAGTACACATAACCAAAGTTGGTGATTAAATTACAACATTAACTGAATAATAAAGCTACAACCTAATATTTACACCTTGACAATACTCTGCTTCAACTAAATAATGTAGCTCACTCTGCTTCAAATTTCCGTTTTCTTTACTTTCTGGAAACGCTCTTAAGCATCCAGAAATGTCATACATTACATATTTCCTGATATCCTGGTGAAATCTTTTATCATGTTCCTCACTATAATAGTCTAAGTTCTCGGGAAAATAATTAAAATGAGAACGCAGAACTTTAACACTTACATTGCAGCCCAACATTGTGAAGATGTCCAACATAGCTTGTATAAGTCAATAATAATCAGAGCAGTTTGAAAAACATTAACATTAATTTACGTATTTTGAGAACTACAAAAGTGCTAGAGGTGACTTTCTCATAACTGAGTGAAACAAATGTATCAGGCATGAATCTACAACAAAGTTCTCACACCGCTTCAAGAATTAGCTTTTAATGTGTAAGGCTGATAAAACTTTGGTAGGGCCAATTAAAGGTTTCTGAATAATGTTCTTTACTCCAGGTGTAAATGTTTGTTTACTGAGGCAGTGGAAAGGGTGCAAAAGCATGTTTTCTGTTAAATTGAGGGTAGACAAGATAGAAAAATAGTCTCTGTGCCATGAAGGCTAGTCAAGCTTTCCCATACAAGCCATAAATAGTTGTGAAGTTTTAAGTAGTTAATACTCAGATTTAAGGCAAGAATCTTTGAGCGGTCAGATATGAAGCTTGGGAGGAGGGATCATATTTCTCTTCGGATAGTGTAACTAAAATAAAATAAAACATTTTATGCTTTTAAATCTTTTGCTACTTGCTAAAATACACTGCTCATCAAACATTAAAGAACAAATGGACTTCAGACAGCGGAATTAAAATCAACAAGTGCTTATTCAGAAATGTTATTTGTAACTGAATAAGCAGCTCATGTGTGCCGAGATGAAAGTAATCAAATCAATGAACAGTTAGGTAATGTTTCACTGTCTTCACCCACAAAGTGGTCGATACTATGGATGTACAAAAGGTCTGCCGCCAGGGGAACAGCAATATGTATGCCTTACAACGACGGCATGCTGTTAATATGGGTGTCAACCAGCGTTATTGGTATCTTGATCCATTGTGACAGAGACCCTTTTGAAGACCTTGCAGAGTTCGTGAAGGGGCAACGTAAGCCCAACTATGCGTCGACTCAGAACATCTCTATGTGATGGTTACCATCAAGATCCGAATA
Source organism: Lepisma saccharinum (assembly GCA_022664845.1). Lineage (NCBI taxonomy): Eukaryota > Metazoa > Arthropoda > Insecta > Zygentoma > Lepismatidae > Lepisma > Lepisma saccharinum. The sequence goes on from JAGDQP010001111.1 coordinate 58,820, forward strand.
TCCTGCTGGCCACGCTAGTCTTCGAATATACTGCTTCTCCAAGTACCGGTCGACTGACGTGCTCTGTGAGGACGGGCACTGTTGTCTTGCAAAATGAATCCGTCACCTCTTCCATGGATGTGCATCAGAACCAGCATAACAAGCCAAGATACCTTCGTCAAGATTCAGTGTGTAGAGAAAACCGGTACTGCCACTGTTTATGTTCGTGAGTTCAGTTCACATGTGTTCTTGCCCAATGTAAACGCACACTTCTGTGTTGTTGGATACTTGGAACACACAATACAGGTCTCCGGCATTAGCCCATCTTCATGCAGTAGTCTGGGAACCGTACGTCTTGTTACAGGTCATCCGGTGGCAGCAACAACATCTGCACACATGTGGGATAATATAGTGGACATATTTCTTCGACGACAAACAAACGAATATATCGGTCATCAATAGCTAATGTTACACGCAGTCGGCCCCATACTGTACCTCCGCGAATCATTTTGTGTTGCTTGGAAATTGTTCCAGAGTGTTGACTACCAAACGGGCATTGAGCCACCTGGCCACGTCAGCCTAACGTTGCTCTGCTTCAATTCTTCCGATGACATGCCACTGCAACTCATCAGCCAAACGATGTACTGTTGTCTTATTCGATCTTTTCGACTCACCATTCTGCACCTATGCACTTGATCGGTACTCAGACGCAACCGTTCAGTGTGCAGAGCCTAGTACGCTAACGGGCATAGCGAAACAGCTCTGTCGTAACTGCTGCGTCACACGCCTTCGGAATGCATTCGACATTCGTGCTTTCGTAATAGCTTTTGGATTAGTTACAATATTTTCCCATAAAATAAAGCATTAGAGTTCCAAGTCACAACATAAAAAGAATCAACTCACTGTTTAAAAAAATGGCATTTTAATTAGGAAATAACCTCTTATAACAAGTTTGATATTGATTTGTACTCTTAAGTATAAGATAAAAGACCACTGGATGACAGAGAAATTTCTTAATTAATTTTATTATATAATTAAAGCTTTTTAAATATATATTCTATATATATATATATATATATATATATATATATATATATAAAATTAAATCTGTGCATATGCAATTAATGTACCTTTTTACAGTTTTAATATTCTATGATTCCAGCTGTAACTGAAAGTTAATATTGATACCACATGTTATACAGTATAACGAAGTGCTGTATTTTTGTTGTGTAGCTGTTCTCAGTCTAGTTGAATAAACATTTATTCAAACAGTGAATTTGTGTAAGATTATCTGGGAAAATTGAAGATATTTACCTGATATTTTGTTTCTTTGCAGAACGGGCTCAATGCACTCCACTTAGCGTCCAAAGATGGCCATGTGAATGTTGTAACCGAGCTCCTTAAAAGAGGAGCTACTGTGGACGCAGCCACAAAGAAAGGCAACACAGCCCTGCATATTGCCTCCCTTGGTAAGTAAATGCTTGTATTACAGTGAACTTGAGTGATTCAGTAGGTATTGGATAAGATTTCATGAATTAGTCTCTCTATAACTTCCAAGCTAGACTTTGTATGTGGTTGACGTAACTGTGGAAATATCGGACTAATCGTAAATGAATTAAGAATTAAAGCTTAACTTCATGGAATTTATATATTAGGCAGGGTATAAACTAACTCTGCATTGTAATAGGATACTTCTTACTATTATTATTGGAAGAAAATGACGGGAAAGTTATCCCATTTCAATGTTGTTATTAAAGTAGCTGTTGCTAAGGATTTCGAGGAAACATCTAATACGAACGATCGTAGATCACAAATGACTTATAAAGTATGTGTTTTCATATCGTAACGAAATTAAACGCAGAATGTTGCGAATAACAAAGAGTCCTCTTGAACCTTAAAACTCGAATAAAGTATATTATTGTGAATGAGTAATGGGAATAGTCCGCTATCTTGCTTCAGAGTTCCATGCAAATCAAGCTGCTGTGTGTTTGTAGTTACATGCTGTCTTAACTCATTGGATATTGGCAATATATTCTGTAACTAAGTAAAGAAAGTTATTGGTTTTTATTAAATTCAAAATATGTCTACCTTTTGAAAGTTAGAGTAGAATGATAGGAAATACTACTTTTGCAGTGTAAGTTACCTGCCGCCATTCAGTGGTGTAATTGAGGGATACGTCAGTATATGTCATACATTCAGCAGAATGTTTTCAAACATATTCTACTCAATCATCATAAATTATAAAGTGTAAAGGACCAATACTAAATGAACATAAGACAAATAAATTATATTTTTGACGGTCGATTATGTGACTATTACATGTGTGTAGATTGACTAGTTGTGTCAATGTTAGATTTGAAAGATTTGGCTAATAATAATTAAGTAATTAAATAAACAAAGCCCGATCGCCACCTTCGTTGCCGAAGGAAATAATATCATAGGTTAGTTTCTTTTTGATACGTAATCTAACTTCCAGTAAAATGCCAAATTTTCTACTATAACATAAATCAGAGTTTACACTCTTGGAACCTTCAGTAACAGTTTATTAGACGAGAAAAACACAGGTAGTTGGATTTGCCAGAGTTTAATTTTCTTTCTATTATTTAATTTGTCAAGTGGCTCATTAGGTTTTCTGACAAGATGTTTGCCCCCCAGATATATCTTTAGTAATTTGACAGATTTCTCTAATAGACTTGGTGGAGAAATTTAATACGCAACCAATCACACAACAACTCAGAATAATTAATGACTTATGAAGCAGTCTAATAGCAAACGAGTCAATATACAGGCTGTGTAATAGCTGACTTCACGAGCTCACAACCTACAATTCTGATTATTATTCGGGATAAATTAAATATAAGATCACTTCCAGCTGATTCTCCAGCTTGTGACCTAACCTATCCTTACTACAAGGTTATTGCACTCATAATGTTGCCATATAATGCTTAATGCATTAGCCATAAAGGCTTTCATTATTTACTACTTTCAGTTCTTGACTAGATACTGCTTTTTAATTTAATTTAATCATTGGCAGAGGAATGCAATATAATTTACTCGTCACTTCCTAATTAAACAAGCTTTATGTTGGACAGTAACGGGATACTTTACTCTTTAGGAGAAATACTCGACCAGTGGCGTCTCCTCATTAAGCCAGCTTGTGTTGGGAGATCAAACACCTGAAATCGGAGCTGCTTTTCATTATAAACCATTCATACACTTCATTTACACACACTCTCTCGTACATCATAAATTTGTAATGGATAAAACGAAGAGTTGTGCTCATAAATCGTGAATTATTGTTGTCCAAGCCGTGAGTTTATCTGAGACTTGAATTTACATGATATCAACCGATGCAAAACAAGATAAAAGGCAAAGCTGATAACGACGCATCGGCAGTTTCAAGACTGCACTGTTAACAGCTATGTACTATTAATTTTCCAGTGACGGAGCCAATCCGCTTAACTCTCAGCAGAACCTGGTCTTTAGCGAGTTCCCTATAGCAAGATGTACCGGTGATGGCTTGCCACTTCACTCTCTGATGAGCCTGGATTTGCGTTAATATTATTGGGTTTCATTATTCGAAACTGCTACTAGCCAATGGTTTTGAATCAGTGAAGCTGATATCAATTAAGACAAAATTCACATATAACTTGAAAGAGAAGCAATAGAGTAAATTTAATAGTTGCTCTCCTACTTATAAAAGTATTTAAGACGCCTCCGTAAAGGTCAAAGGACTTCTCTCACCCCCTCTTTCCTTCATTCATTCTCCGTCGAGTTGCTGCGATGCTCGAAGTCAGATAATGGGCCACAATGGCCGGCCAACCTCTGGTTATGTAGGAACAACTGCCCACACAGAGACAAGGACAGTTGCTGTCGCTAAAATTAAAGAGGGCTCGAAATCCAAACCAGCTTCTAGTTCTGGTTTCATAATGGAAGGAGAGCAAGAGCATACTCTGAGAAAACGAAATTTTTACCCCGCTAAAAAACTAAGGGGAGAAAAAGTAGCTAAAAGAATATATACGATTATACATAGGAAATATACATAAGGTTACATGGGTACATGACATTTACATACAAATACATATAGAGATAACATAATATGATTACATACCAAAAATTGCGAACTCGCCAGTTCTTTTTTCCATAACTAACATACCTAATTATACATGATAAAAAATTGAAACTAAATAATAATAATAACATATTTACATGTTAGGAACATCTCAGTATAACTGAGTGTGACAGTTGGTAGGTCCGATAGCAATATCCAGTAACAATTGCATCTTACGATATAGTTGACTTCAATGTATTGGGTTTATATAAAAGAAACGCGATTCAAATTTCCAATTACAAACTGTCCATTTGCCAATATTGACTGAATGGCACCATATAGTTGTCACATCAGAAATTACAGTAGGCGTTTGTAGTTAATGGCGCAACACAAATAGTTGTGCAATAGGTAATTCAGTGATATTCCTTTCTTTGATTAATTACACCGAGTTACAAAAAAAAAGAAAAAAAAAACTGTTTCTTGTAGGATTTTTTCAGCTGATTTCAAATCTGTTTTTTTTTTTTTTCTGTCAGCCTTAGTTTCTGATTAACGCCCATGCCCTCTTGCAGAGGAAAATATGTTTTTAATAAAAATATTATACGACCTTTGTACATACCTAAAATTTCTTCTTTTTGGAACTTCTTTTATATTCAGCTTCAGAAACGTCTCTCCTCTAAGTCCAGCAGTAGTCAGCCAGCATTCTTGGATTACATCTACCTTGGTAGCTGTCTTCCATATTCGATAACTCCTGATGAAACCGTTCGCCTTGTTCATCGCTAATCTTACCAAGGTTACTGGAGAAGAAGTCTAGATGCGAATGCAAAAATGAACTTTTAGAGACATCCGACATCTCAATTGTTTGTAGGTGTGAAGCAGTTCCGTAACAAGCTGTTTGTAGTTATCTGCTCTAGTGTTACCAAGAAAATTTTAACAACATTTTTAAACGACTTCCACGCTGCTGCCTCTGCTTCGTTCAACCTAATGTCAAATTCCGAATCATGCATTAATGTTCGTATTTGGGGACCAACAAATATGCCTTCCTTAATTTTGGCCTCACTCACTAAAGGAAACTTATTCTTCAGATATTGGAAACCTTCCCATTACGATCCATAGCATTTACAAACTGCTTTACCAAGCCAAGTTTGATATGTAGAGGAGGAAGATAGATTTTATCCAACGTGACAAGTTGTTCATATACTATTTTTTTTTCTCCAACAGTAAGAGCTTCTCTCTTCGGCCATTGCTGTTTTATGTAGTGCTATTTACAGTCCCTCCTATCCCACAAACACAGAAAGCAGCAGAACTTCGTGAAACCCAACTGCAGACCTAGCAATAAAGCTATAAATTTCAAGTCACCACATATACGCCACCTATACTTATTATACGCTATGGTACTCAATGCAAGCTTCATGCTTTCATACGATGGTGGCGTAAGCTACTGGAAGTGATGGATAGACATTTCCAATATGCAACAGGGGTGCTTTCAAACTTTTCTTCGAAGAATCTAAGAAAAGTCGCCACTCATCGGGATTGTGTTGAATACCAAAGGCCTGCATGCAGCAAAGCGTCAATATTATTGTAGTAAATAACAGAGTCCACCTGAGAGAAGAGGTGTTCAAATTCATGTTGTCTTTCACGGTAAAAGCATACTCTTGTATCTCTGTGAAGCAGATTCCATTGCTTAAGTCTGGAGGCCAATAATTTGCCTGTTTATTCAACAAGTCGAGATCACGTACCAGATCGTATAGTTCTGACTGTGTAATTATGGGTCCATTATTTCCTCAGAAGCTGGGCGGGCTGTTTAGGTATTCGTTTCATTACTTTCCTCATCTACATGCCACGGTTTAGGTGCCTCAGGGACCGGTAGCTCCAAACTGTGAGCCACAGGTCTCATAGCCGACGAAATATTGGGATATTGAACTGTGTGCCTGGTCTTCATCGTTATTCCGGCAATTTTTGTAAGACAAAAGTAGCAATCCGCGGAATGGTCCCTCGGTTCTCTCCATACCATGGGTATTGCGAATGCCATGTGACGTGTTCCTTTCAGCCACCCGCTTATCAGCGTTATACACGAAGCACAACAGATATGTAGTTCTGCCCAAGGCTTATCCTGGTTACCAATTTTGCATTTGAAATATAGCTCATATGATTTTTTTATGAGCGGAGTTATGTTTCGTCGTTGAGATTTTACTGTAAACTCTCCGCAAATATAACAAAAGTTGTTAAGATCGTTAACACAGGTACGAGGCATAGTTACACACAACACGCACTATTACACACTCTTGGAAAGTTTTCACTACTGTATGTTTCACTAAAGTTGCATTCACACCTATATCCACAATTTAAATCTTAATACCTTAGGCAGGTAATAACAACAAACAATATACGGAATTCTACGATATTACTTCAATTTATGAAACAGCACTAAAAAACGCACACCACACTATGCACAGTGTCCACGCGCGCCAAAACAAACCACTACTTTCACAGCGAATTGTCAATTTTGAGACAAAAGAACAACATAAGCCGCGATGACAAAAAAAAAAAAAAAATCCCGCCTCCTCGTGGTAAGAAGTTTTAATGAGATTCTTCGCCAGTTACATGTCATGTATGATATAACCATGCCCCCCCCCCAACGAAAATTATAATATATGTAGGCATGAGATCTGTAAAACAGTATTTTTAATCTTTTCTCTTTAAATCAATCTGCATTCAAGGCGCAATGCAATCGTACGAAGGAAACGGAATGAAATAAAAAAGAGTACCTGATTTGTCTTTTAAGGCTCCTCGCTACTCCCTCCCCCACTTTTTAACATTTTTCAAAATATTTCAAAATCTAATAACATTATCAACATTTTAAGAAGATACATCTCTAGTACTTACAAATTACTATGAAATTCAATGGACAGCGATCTCGAGATCTTGTCCATTGAAGAGTGATTCGTTGTCAAAGATTATGACGTTATTTTTTTTTAAATTAACAACGTATCACTCATCAATAGACAAGATCTCGAGATCGCTGTCCATTGTATTTCATAGTAATTTGTAAGTACTAGAGATGTATCTTCTTAAAATTTTGATAATGTTATTAGATTTTGAAATATTTTGAAAAATGTTAAAAAAGTGGGGGCAGGAGTAGCGAGGGCCCTTAAAGCCTACTTGCAAATAAACAGGGAATGGGGAGACTGTTACAAAACTTGGAGGCTGATAGAAGAAATCTGAGTTCAGATTCGGAAACAGCGCGTCGAAATCATTAAGAAACAGTTAGCATTATGTATTTAACAAAACCTTTGTTGACCAGTGTTATTATTGTTTCATGTAAAAGTAATGATGCAAAGAAGAAATTGGCTTAATTTATGTTACCAATAAAATACATTGAAATGTTGAGACAGTCATGGAACGCAATCAGTATAAGGCAGAACATAGAACTGAAGCTGTAAGGCAATTTGAAACTATCCGTAAATTTCAGATAATGTTAACTGCTTAGGCACAACACAGACTTTCAAGACTGAAACTTAGCCAGAGGCCTATTTTAACAAACGTCTTCACTACTCTTCCAGAAAGTTGTCGGAAATAATGTATTTTGTACAGTTTTATCTACTGTTAAATATTTGTCAGACTTAGTTTACCTAAACCTCAATTTGGTCTTAAACCTTATCGTATTTTATCTTTACTCTGTCCCATGTAAATATTTAAAAACTTGAAACAAAACAAATAATCATATAAAATCTTTGGGGACATTTTGTTATTATAATAATAATATATGTAATTGGTACTATCAAAATCCAGACACGTTTCTTGGTAGTTCTATGGGGTGTTCGTAGACTGCGGGATGTATTGTTTGTTGTGGAAATGAAATTTCAAACAGATGTCCTCGTAAGTTGGAAAATGACACTTACATTATTATTTACTTCCAGTCATCATTTATTTTGTCGAGTGTCTAATGTTTATTTTACTGCATATGTAATATTTAGGCTTTTAAAACACAAAGTTAAAGGTATTGAAAAAAAAAATAGTTGGTAATAATTTTTGCTTAGTCAGTTTGAAACGTAATTTCATTAGGTGAATTAACTTGTTTAATGAGTTACATGACAATGCGCAAAAAGTTTTTAACACACTTATAAAAACACATGGTTCTGTTATATTAGATCCATAGTTTCTCTGAGTAGACCATAATAAAAATATGAGATGACGAATAAAAACATCTGATACAGTGAAAATATTTCGACATTAGTAAAATATTGCAACTTGTTCTGAAAGTTGTGTGCTTAAAATGAAAAATAAATACAAGAAAATGTAATTTAATATGATTCGGACAAGTATATTACGAACTAAAAAATCTATTACTAGTCTTCATTCATAAATACAGTAAAATTCTGTGAATTCACTTTAGTTGAAATTGTCTAAATTTTAAATTGTTCAGTAGGAGCAGATTTAATCTGGGACAGAGATGTTTAAGATAGTTTTAGAAATAGTTTACCAATAACCAACGTAAGTTAAAGAGTTGCCTGCAATGATGTAGAGAAAAGTAGTCTCTACCTTAAAACGAAATGAAAACACGTATTGATTGCATAATGTTTTTGTACATTCTAATTATGTTTCCTTGTATGTGCAGCTGGACAAGAAGAAGTCGTTAAAATATTAGTATCACATGGAGCGTCAGTCAATGTACAGTCCCAAAATGGATTCACTCCACTATATATGGCAGCCCAAGAAAACCACGATAATGTTGTTCGATTTTTACTTGCAAATGGAGCAAATCAAAGCTTGGCTACTGAGGTAAGTTAATTTCAAAATTTCTATTTGATTTATTTACTTTCTCGACATTACTCACTTCGTACAATTGAATTAAATTGAATTGAATTGTGCATTTGGCCTTGAGACATCTTTGACTCTGGTCGCTTCAAAAAATGTTCAGCTGTTATTCTCAAGATTGTCACAGACGATCTATGTGTATTCGTATGTCATGTATCGCTAATTCATGACACGGGGAATTATTCTATGTTCAATTTATTAATATATATTTTTCTTCACAAAAATATTTCTAGTTCTCATGTAGAACAATAACTGATAAATCTAAGGAGAATTTTTTCATTTGCTAGGATGGGTTCACCCCCTTAGCAGTAGCCATGCAACAGGGTCATGATAAAGTAGTTGCAGTACTCCTTGAAAACGACACTCGAGGGAAGGTACGCCTTCCAGCACTACACATTGCCGCTAAGAAGGATGACTGTAAAGCTGCTGCTCTCCTCCTCCAGGTAAGGCACTTTTTTTCTGATTCATTGAATTTATTTGTGGCTCAGACTGGGATAAGATAGGGGAAGGACGCAGGAAGGATCCTTTTGAAGGTCCTCTCTCTGCACTCACGTAGTGTGACCGGAAGAATACTGGGAAACTTGTCAGAATGGTCGGTCGCCGGTATTGATCGTAGACCGTATGACAACATGGTCATAATAAAATAGTCGTAGTAAGTACCCTTTGAAAACGACACTCGAGGCTGAGCCACGGTCGTTCGGTTGGCTGATATCTTTAAACCTTGATGTCCTGTAAATAATAATATTAATTAATTAATTGAAGACAATCCACAGCTTGTACTTTAGTATTTTAATAAATTTAACAACACTTAGGCCTTGTGTCCATAATGTCACTAACGGTTTTGTTGCTGAGGAGACTGTACACTACCTCTGAACAAACAAAATAAATAAATAAATAAAAAGTGTAACACTTTCTGGGTGAAGAAGGCACTAGTACAATGTAGAAAGTAGGAATTGTTACGCTTTTTTTTAAGCAGCAATGTACAACCTTGTCAGCAATAAAACAGGTAGCAATAAAATAGAGAGTATTTTAATCCCTGCTATGCATAAGTTATGGTAAAATTGGTTGTTCCAGAACATATTGCAGAAGGTAAAAATATTTTACTTCTGAAGACACACATATCCAAGGGTCTCACTGTTCTGGAAAACCTGGAGTACTGAAACATGTCAGTAAAACCAGATTGCAAATTAAAAAATAAATAAATAAATCCTGAAAAATCAAGGGAATTTCATTAAAAAAAAAAGTCCTTGAATCTTACTATATTTAAAGAATTTTCTAATCTTTTAAGGTCCTATGAAATGTTAGCCCAATCAGTTTAACGCTATTTTAAGAATACGGTGCAATGGATTTTTTACCTCTGAATACTTGAGAATGGTTCTAGATTTCACTTTTGAGCTTAACTTTTGACTCTTTGGTTGTTAATATTTCAATGTTCTCTCACTTCCGCTAGAATTATGGGAAAATTATATAGCTATATTTATAGTATTTTGAAAATTTGTGAATAGTAACCTGGAAGATTGTAAAAGTCAAAGAAGTTTTGTGATCAGATCAGTGGAATACTACCAACACACCGAGGTTTCTAGAAATTAGTAATTTTCGAGCTAGAACGTAGTATGTTGATAACATTTTCTTTTTTACTTTATATGACTAATTTTCGTGTGAAGTGAACCAAAATTACACTTTTCAATTTAAAACTTTTTACTTTTCCTAATTGAGTTCAATTAAAAAAAAATGTCTCTTTTGAAAATAATATACTGTTTTTATAAACGTTAATCGTTCTCTTTACTCTTATCTCATTGGAGGGAAAAGTTAACGGGACCACGTCTGAATACTTGCCTTCACACTTTTTAATTAAAACATTTCAGTGTTCCAAATCCCACCTGGACTTACTATCGATGAACAAACAAACAAACAATATAAATAATCGAAATTCCAAAGTGCAGTAAGTGTGAGTCGAGATAGCAGAGAATACTATTTTGCCTGATGTAAGAGTTGTTATATATTCTTTAATGGAAGTTGCCCTGGTGTCGTCGAGACTCACCATATCTTACTATTTGCTATGTCAACCTAACCTTCATAATTTCTCTTAGTTTGTTTTAAACTTCTTTAGTTGTTTGGTCGATCGGCAGTTAGCGCTGTACATTTCTGCCTTCTCATGTTGATTACCATTGTACAGGGAAGATTCAAAGCGGCGAAGTATTTTCATTTTAACATATATAGTCATTATCACTGTTCAGAGGTTATACAGTATTACCGATATTACATTTACCTGTATCTTTTGTTTCTTTTTCCTTTTAATTTTTTTTTTAATAGTGGAAGCTACGTAACTACTAAGAGATGATCGTTCATATTCCACAGTTTGTTCTAGAGTAATACATTTAGAAAGCAGGTTTAATTTTTAAATAGTAAAATTCTCTACAGTATGCATAAAAGTTAATTCTAAGAGTAAGAATGATTTCTATTGTGTTTATTATGTTTTACAACGATAAACTTTGGTAATATAAAGTTGACATGAGTATCACTTTTGTTTTCATTTTAGAACGATCACAATCCCGATGTAACGTCCAAAAGTGGGTTTACTCCTCTGCACATAGCTGCACATTATGGAAATGAAAACATTGCCAATTTGCTGTTGCAAAGAGGAGCAGATGTTAACTACTCGGCCAAGGTATGTTTGTATAACGTATGTGCGAATTGATCCGGAACTGCGTATTACAGAATATTGTAAATGTAAAATTGTAAATGTCTTAATATATAATATCAGTTCATTTTAATTGGAAAGAAATTAAATGAATTCAAAATTATAGTAGCGATAAATGTGCACACTTTTGTAGGTGCTGAAAATTGTCCAATTTTTGTTCAAGGAAATATTACTTATTGGCGAAGTATGTTTGGGAGATCTTACAGTACAACACCTTTAGTTTTGAATTGAAGCTTTCATCAAACCTAAATAATGATATAAAATCTAAATGTGTGTGTATCAGGCAAGTTTTTGTAGATAGAAATATATTGTACATATTTTTCATCATGTGTTTGTAAAATAATAATAATTTTGCCAATGTCATATATTATTTTGCCTATGTCATATGCTTATCTTTGAGTTCAGAGAATATAACTATGGTCAAACTTATATACTTAACTTATACACACCCAACTGTTTATATATTCAAATTTTCTTCTGTTTTCATTGTACTTTTTCTCTTTTTCTTTAGCATAACATCACCCCATTGCACGTCGCTGCTAAATGGGGAAAGACCAACATGGTTTCGTTACTCATTGAAAAAGGGGCCAACATTGAAGCCAAAACACGAGATGGGCTAACACCATTGCATTGTGCTGCAAGATCTGGTCATGAGCAAGTAGTGGATATGCTGTTAGAACGAGGTGCTCCCATCAGCTCAAAAACAAAGGTAAATAACATAAAATTTTCTTTCTACTTATGTCCATTGATATAATGTTTGATTTCTTTCCTATATTTAATGTCTATCCTTGGCTGAAAATCAAATCGAATATTTCGAAGAAGTTATCCAAGAATATAACTGTACCTATTTCCAGGTGTTTATTTTTAACGAAAAAAAAAAAGCCGTGAAAGGGATTAACATTCGTATTGCAGAGAATTGTGTTGTTGATTGCAGAGTATCACAAAGGATATCCCATGAGGGCTCATTGAGCGAAGTGGTTCGGAGCTCACTTGAGCAAGAACTGTAGAGTTCGCTTTTACGCGCTCACTAGCTCATTTAGAACTTTAATGTCATTTCAATTTGTATAATTTGTTAACGGATATTGTGAAAGCAGGTGCTATCTATCAGATCAATGTACTAATGGCAAGCTGCTATTACTCCCTAGTTTGTTTCTTATTATACTAGCGTTTCAATTCGACCTTGAATATTCGTCGGAGTTTAAATGCAAGAAGAGAAGAAAACAGGACAGAAAGAAATAGAAAAACCTAGAACTGTCTACATATTTACACAACGTTCAAAAGAAAGAGTTTTATTCTTAAACATATTGTAAATATGTACGTAGTTGTAGGTTTTTCTGTTTATTTTTGTTGTGTCTTCTTTCCTTTGCTTTCAAACTCTGACGTATGTTTCAAGTCAAAACATTTATGTTGTGGAAAAAACTGCAGACGGGAACACTGGGAACTCACCTACTTAAGTACATTGAATACATTGATTCGGTCAATATAGTGGTAATGCGATGAAAGAGAAGTACTCGCCTCACAAATCAGGCGTAGATTCTTTTTATGAAGATCAGAGATGTTCTGTAGAACAGAATATTTTGTTTTTGTTCGTAAATGCAATTCTCATTATTGTATTCACGTATAATTTGATTCAGATGCCTTATTTATAGGTGATAAAAGGGTTTTCTTCATCGTCTGATATGGTGAAGTTATGACATGAGAAGATTGTTGTAAGATTTGTTACTAAATATTATTGTGTTATGAAATATGGAATTACTTCTAAAATTCGAATTATGTATTGAGTTTTGCAAATGAAATAATGCTTTTAAGATTGCCAACTGTATCAAAAAGAATTATGATAAAACCTTTGGCGTTATGACGATATTATGGAGGAAAGAATGATCGTAGTAATTTAAGTACTACTATAATTTATAAGATTCCCGGATTTTGTCAGAATGATTTTAGCCTAGGAAAAGGAAATTTCTATAATTTTATGAATACGAAAGAAATAGTTCGAGTGGAGCGAAATAAAACTAATTCCGTAGTCCCCAGTTTGTTCATTAATGTTGTACACTAATCAACGCTGGATCAAGGATGAAAGTAAATAAGAGTTGGCATACGTGTAAATATTAAAACTTGCAAGTAATAAGATAGTAGGAAATGTAAACTAGTGTCGCTGGAAGATAGCTAAGGAATTTTGCACTGTGAGTGAACATTCTATAATCAGGAGAGAAATTATTTAAAAGTTTCACCATATTAATAAATAAGTGGACTATTTTATTCAAACTTTACTAATGTTAAAATTCCAAGCAAATTACAAAATACACGTTACAACTTGAGAAACAAATGCAAGTATGTATTCATTTGTCAGGAATGTACTAAACAGTAAATTGTATTTTCAGTACGCGGATAAACTTTAATTTCGTTAATATTTCTTTACATTTTTGTATTACACTTGGTGATGTTTTTCTGGAGAACAAGTAGTAAGTTTTATTAGCCATTTCATGTTATCATTGAGTGTTTCTGACGTGCATGGTGTATTAATGACAATTGATATATTGTGATACTTTCAGAATGGACTTGCTCCTTTACATATGGCTTCCCAAGGCGATCATGTTGATGCTGCGAGAATTCTTCTCTATCACAAAGCTCCAGTAGATGAGGTCACTGTTGACTACCTGACAGCTCTTCATGTGGCAGCACACTGCGGACACGTTCGTGTGGCCAAGTTGTTGCTGGATAGAAAGGCAGATCCTAATGCGCGTGCTCTCAATGGATTTACACCTTTGCACATTGCTTGCAAGAAGAACCGAATAAAAGTTGTAGAACTGCTTTTGAAACATGGTGCCTCAATCGAAGCTACAACTGAAGTAAGTCAGTTTTGTTTTATCAATATTTCTGTATTACATGTAGAGATTGTTGTTACTTTTGAACGTGAAACTACCCTACAATATACAATAAATACTCTATATTGTAATCGTGAGGAAGGCAGCCAGATAAAATTTGACATATACATATAAATCTCTTTTCTCATTGTTTTAATTTTCTCAAGTTCAATATAATAATATTTTATTTATTTTTTCTTGACCGATTGGGTATTTTATATATAACAAAGAAGGGTAAGTATAAGTATGATTAACTATTAATGACATGAAAATAATTTCAGCGTTCCAATAACGCAGTGAATACCCTTTTCAACCCTTTGAAGTAAAATAGTTTTACAAACCACAACTTTCAGTGCACATATTCAAAATATTGATGTTGAAAATGTAAAAGTGAACAAAGAAATAACTACACATTTTCGTATAACCTAAACTAATTACAGTAATATTTAAATAAACCAGACAAACCTGGGTGTTAAATCTTTTTGTTTAAATAATATTTTATATAATTAATTATTTCTTTGAAAGCGATAGTTCACGATGAATAATATCGTATTGATGTTGCAATAATTCTAGAAATGCCTCAATATTTAGAAATAAAATGTCACTGAGTCTGGTATCCTATATATTTTGAGTGAACTAAAATTTTGCAAAATACCTTTGACACCTGGAATTATTTTACGTTGTTGGAATTATTATAACAAAACAACTATTAGGAAAATTATTAAGTTAAGTTTCATTTTTTATCTTCTTTTATTTCGTTTATTCCAACTTGACCTTCGTGTTTTAAGAAAAAGAAATCTTTGATTTAGTTGCATTTTGAACTATGATACTAAAATGGTTGGTGATTTCGTTGTACAAATTTGCACAATAATTGGAATTTGGCGAGCTGTTTTTCTGTACATTTTTCTACTGTGGTAGTAAATTTTACATATTGTAGGAATCTGGAACTCTTCGTGTGTGTAACCTCCAGTATTTACTTTGTTTATCTCCCATAATTTTGTGTAGGGAACAGCATTATATTTCTGAAATAATAATAATATGATTGATAAGCAAAATTACATCTGCTTGAAAGGAGGTATGGCACCTCTTTATCTACATTAAAAATCACTATTTCTTAATATGGCTGGTATTTGTTGCCTAAGCTGCTTAAATTTAGTGTTATTTTTTTTTTAACTCTGGGCTCTTGGAGCTCCAAATGCCATTACTGAAATTTACAGTGAACTTAAATTTCGAAGTATTTTTCTGAGACGATATGCTAAGAAACATAGGATCCTTGTCTTCTTCATACACATTTTATCTTCAGGCAGAACATGTGAAGAAGTCAGTTAGCTCGTGATATCAATAACTGTTGAAAAGTACAAAACACGTATAATATATCAAGATATATTAACAGTTAATCTTGATTTCCAAACATAGTTAGATTATTGTGCTTGATCTTTTTGATCTAACAGAGCTGAGCATTTTGTTGGGTTAGTTAAAAATATTCGAGCATTAATTGTGTCACCAAATTTACTTTGGCTTTTATTGATAATTATATAATTATTTCTGAAATATAAGCTATATGCTTTATTTACTGAATATATAATAAAATAAGTGAAGTAGTATTTCACCAACTTCTTCTGACAAGCTGAAGGAGTTAACACAAGTTTTAATGAGAAAAACAATGCTGAATTTTCCCGCGTGTAATGAACGTCCTCAGAGTAATTAAATACCTCACTTGTCGGTCAGTCTCATTGTGACTCATGTTACAACTGATTACCAACTGATGATCTTGTACGATAACGTGTTTTGTCAATGAGCTAATAACATGTTTTTTGTACTTTCCTTGTGACTTGCGAAAGCCATTAATAATAAATTCAGAATACTTTGAACATTCTTAAGTGAAGAATTTAAACTAATACTTCATTTCACTAAGAAAATTCTGTCAAACAAAGTTATTAGTATCGTTAGAAGTGAATATGAATTGCTACTTCATTTAAATTATCTAAGCACACGAAACCCTTAAGTCCTTGCATTAAGTGGAGTAATTTAAGAAGTTAACAGATGCCTTGCATCGGGATGGATTATGGTTAGAGGCAGTACTAATAATAGTCAGTATTATATGTTGATCAGTATTATGTATGAATTTTAACTTTGGCTTAGTTTACAAGTTTCAGCCTCTTGGTGTGTGCTTTAATCATGTGTCGTTTTGTTTCAGTCTGGACTTACACCTCTACATGTGGCTAGTTTCATGGGTTGTATGAACATCGTCATTTATTTAATACAACATGGAGCTAATCCTGATGTTCCAACTGTGAGAGGTGAAACACCCCTTCACTTGGCAGCTAGAGCAAACCAAACCGATATCATCCGCATTCTGCTGCGTAATGGCGCACAAGTTGATGCTAGAGCAAGGGTAAGCTTTTTTAAAAAAGAAGGTAGCCTAAAACATAACTTAATTGACAAGTAAGACCCAGTAAGTACAGAACTGATAGATTAATACTTTAGTGCTAAGGACTAGATGCTAAACCAAACTTGCTAAGGACTAGATGCTAATCTTTAATATGCAGATTTACAGTATACACAATTGTCTCACGAATTTGTTCAAAGATGCGTCTCTATATATGGAAGAACTAATTTGCTCTCTCTATATGAAAGAAACAGAAACTTGTTTGTTGTGACCATTGAGGCTACTTCGCTCTTTCACTGAACCCTTAAGTTTTCTCATAATCTATAAAGTAAGAATGGATTATGGTTAAAGCATTGAAGTTCCGTTTATTTGATTAAATTTTCATTAAATAGAAATTAATGTAAAAATATTTGTAACAGAAAAGGGGGAAATGTGGTTATTTTTTAAGTTCATGTTACTCAGTTTTAATTGTTGCTGTCAAGCATTATGTATTCTTTTCCTGTAATAAAAAGCACTAAATGAAATACAAAATATACTTCAATATAAGATAGTATCTTGTAAGTGCTTAGAATTTCCTGCTCTTGACTTTTAACATTGATACATCTACTAGACGCATTTATATAGTACATCGTGTACTGACTTAGCAGTTCCATTATTTTATTTTTACCACCTATTTTTTTAAACTTAGGGGTTAGGTAAAAAGTAATTTACTAGTGGATTAGTTACTACAATGCACAGTTCTTGCTATCTAACATGACTGAAGCAACCATTTTAATATTTTCAGATTCCCATTTTATCTTATTGTAATTTGTTTTATTAATATGGAGGTATTAGCAGCGTGCGCAAAAGTAGCTGATAGAATGATTAAGAGTATTTTCTGTATACACATCGGTAATATGTTGATAAATTGTCTTACCGTATACCGTATCATACTTGTAATGAATGCAAACAAGAATCAGATTCTGTTTTTAAAATACGATTAGCGAACTTGAAAAATGAAACTGTTGTGAACTAATAGAGCAAAGAATAACAGAAACTCTGCGTCCTTGTTTACAGAATTAGCAAATGTTTATATTCTCGTAGGTAATGTTAAACTTAGACTCTACAGAATATAGAATGTAGAGTCATTTGCTTTCACGGTTCGCTTTTACTTCAAAGAAACATCTTATAAATTTATCGACTCGTTTGTTCCAGGAGCAACAAACACCATTGCATATTGCTTCAAGGCTTGGAAACGTCGATATTGTGATGCTGTTGCTGCAACATGGTGCTGCAGTTGATGAAACTACCAAAGATATGTACACAGCTTTGCACATTGCGGCTAAAGAAGGACAAGAAGAGGTAAAGTATTTGGTTGGTCGCAGAATCATGGACCATATAGATGTTGTTTATCTCATGGAGAAATTTAGATCTAAACACCAAGAATATTTCATGTAGTCGTTTCTTTTGAAATTTCAAAAATTAATTTCTGTGTTTTGAATGTGAAGGTTTTATAGCATATTTTTAATAAAAGGAGAGAATTAGCATTGTACATGAACTTAAATCAAATCTCTGTTCTTGACAGAACTTACCAAAGAACTCAGACGTATAAAAGTTTACTTTGTTACGGTGTATTTGTTTGGATATTTTTATGTTCATATAATTTTGTTATGATTTTTTCCACTTTGATATGAACTAGTCATTTCCTCACAGTTGCTGCCTCTGTTGATCTTTTTTATCATTATTGTTTTTATTTTTCAAGAAGAATTATTTATTATTATTATTATTACTTAATATTTGCTCATTTGACAGTATTTTTCTTGTTAAATTTTGTGTTCTTTAAAATTCTTCTTCTGTGAGCTGTCTTTTGTTGAACTCTGTTAAGAATCTGTTTTGTTGTCGGACTGTTTTATGTTCAACAATAAATTTCTCTTGCGATTTTCATCTCTTTGTTTTATTTGCATGTCTATTCTACCACAGTAGTATTTTGTTGGATCATGGATTAAGAGCTTTGAGCATGTTTCTCTGTGCCTATCTTTTTTTTTTTCGTTGCAAGTGCAAAATTTAATAATTCCACCATTATCTCTCTTCACAAACTTTGCTATTTACTTTCATTTTCTATATTTAATTCTGATTGATACTCTGCTTCCAAAATTTAGATGTTTTGTTTAGAGTAGTGAGTTTTAGACTTATTTTATAAAAGAATAAATTAGATATCGGTACTACAGAGGAAAAACTTTAAAAACTGGTTTATTGTTTAAAGTCATGTGTCTGAGAGTCAAATTGTCTCTAATAGAGAGCAGCACCTGCGAGGAAGTTGACTAATTACGATAATATTTCTATTGTACTTTGAAATTGACTCTACTGACACTGACATTTTGACGGCTTTGTGCTATTTACTTTGACATATTCTCTGTATTTTCTTGACTCTTAAATATAAAGAAGGCGATTGATTTATCGCTAAGTTTAGTTTGGTTGAGTTACTATTTCTTGATGTCTCTAACCAAACTGTAAGGACTTCTATGATCCAACAATGTAACGATATCCCTTCAAACAACGTCTGTTATTACGAGAAAGTATTCCTTCAAAGTTTAGGGCATTATTTGTGATGATTGCATTGTGTTAATTTACTTTGAATTGAAGTTGTCGGAAGTTGAAGGACAATTGAAGTTGAATTGAATTGTCCTTTTAATAAAATTTATGATGGCGACTTCACCACAAATAAAAATATTATTTTGAAATCGGTAACAGACTATCCATAACACTTCTTCAAGATTGTGTGTTCTATTGCAATATAGAACATGACTTTATTTTCATGCAATATATATTCCCAGCCCCGTGTCGATGCCCACAAGTCGACACTTGGAAGGGGGCGGAGGTTCAACCTCTGCTTTCGTTGGCCATTCTGAATGACGTTTTCCCATGTTTATTTCTGTAACATTAAGTAACCATGAAAATAAAGTACTTAGAATTGGTAGAATGTGCTAGTAACGTCATAAATGCAGGGCAAAGTAGTGTGCAATACATATGATCAATGGAGCGGAAAGTACTTTTGCAAACTTAAGATTTAGCTGACAAAAGAAGAAAGTAACTTCGAATTGACTGGAAAACTTAAATTGCTGATTTCAGGATAATTTCGGTCATGTGATTTTTGTTTTTCGATACAGCCTATGATGAAATTTAAAATAATGATGACATGTTAATGCGACATGTCTGTAGCATATGTACGTAGATAAAGTGAATCCAATGGTGCGAAAACTAGGATATTGAAAATTTCTCCACATACAGTTAAATATATTAAAATGTTTACATTACTAAATATATATGCACAATTTAACTATTTTACGAACCTCGATTGTGGAAAATTTAGTGCAGTTGTTTTTTTTTTTTTTTAATAATTTCCAGATTACTACATCTCAACAAAGTGCTGCTTGATAAAATATATCAATTAATGAAGTAGTTTTAATCGTTACCCAGTATGAATTGACTACGGTATTGGCTTGTGATAGAATCACGTTATAAATGTATGAGTACTGGAGAAAGTTCAGCAGCTTTCACTATACTAATAGTGATGAGAATCGTAAAATGTAAACTTTTCTTTAAAGATCTTAATTGTCTTATTAAAACCTATCAGCTTGTGAACCATCTATTCACCAAAGGGGTTAACCATTTCAAACATCATAAATATTTCTTGTAAATCTTATAGATCGAAGTTCACTTTACAGATTATATGTAGCTCTGGCGCTGTTTTTGTGCTGTTTAGAGGACCAAATATATTTGTCAAAATTTGCATACAGGGTAAAACACGACCTTGCTATTCCTCCCTTACTCAGTTATTTCATATAAGCAAATTGATGTTTTATAAAAACACACATGATAGTGGAATAGACTGCGTTTAAATAATGTGATGTATTTTTAATCGATTTAATTTACAATTTCGCGGGTATTTATTTGGTTGACATTTTATAATTCCACATTACAGGTAAGCGAACTCCACATGATAACAAGATCACCATACTGGGACAAATTTTACAGGAAGTGTCCTTGAAATATTTTAGTGGAACTATACTAATAGTAGAAAACTAGCTATTATAACTCAGTCAGAAATTCAATCACCAGTATTTTCGTTCCTTTAAGTTTATCATCAGTTCCTGATTTACTGATGTATATTTCTCTTTATTAATTTATTTAAAGAAACTAAAGCTGCAGACTGCATTTGGATTACGTACGTGAACCATTACATTTCAGTTCTTAAAAATTCAGCCTCGAATTAGGAAACATCAACACACGTGGAAAAATAAAATGTATTATTCTTACGCAGATGTATAAAAGTATTGCTATATTTTGATATAGACTACAAGGACATATCATAATTAAGATCACAGATGGTAATCCATATGTACAATTAAATGCACTTTAAACAAATAAGAACTCCAAAACAGTCAATTGTGGATTTTTACAGCGTTATAGTAATACAATTGAATAGACATTGTTTTATTCATGAGCATAATCGAGCTGCAAAAGTTGTGAGAAATGCATTTTCCTTAAAGGTGCTGTGTTTTTAACTACTGGAGGGGCGTCCTACAATAGGTGTGTTGTTGTGGAGCAGTACTTCTTAATACTTTTCGAAAAATGGGCAGTTTGTATATTTGCGGATTACTAGATGAACAACTTGGGTACATGCAAGCAGCTATGTATTATAATGTTCTCTCAGACGTATTACATAACTTTTTATAGGCAATTCTTTTTGTATGCATAACAAGTATTGTTAATGAAGTTTGAGTTGAAATTCAAATTTCACTGATTTTGGAATATACATTCACAGTAATATAATAATAATAACCACCGGCGTTACAGACCGATAGGTCCTGAGCCTGCCCCAACGCCATCTGTCCGCGCTTGGTAGAACTGCATCCACCTGAATGACGGCAGTGTGGTCAGCGCTGCGCGTCATCTAGCCACAAACAGGCGTATTAGGGGCTTTCTAGACCGAGTGGCCGTCACGTCTTTATTCACGTGACTCCCCAGTTTTCCTCACGACGCTGGATGGACGCCGAAAAGTGTGACTCCAACCAAGAATTGAACCCAGGACCACGCGGACAAGAGTCCAACGCCCTAACCACTAGACTATGGAGCCCCTATGTATTCATAGTACATGCAACAATATGCCGTGCAACTTCAACTAGACTATTTCTTTGTCAAGACGAGAGGTTATTTATAGACCTCGTATTTTTTTCTGAGCCAGCTTGCTGATCACCTAATGAATTTTCACGAAACACCCAGGGCTGTGCAACAGTTGCCTAAAGGCCATACATAAATTAATTCATTGATAACACTTGAGTAACACTGTTATAGAGATTAGGACTAATGTAATTATAGGGTGTACATAAATTTGATCCTTAAAATGTTTGAGAAAATTCTAGAAACTTAAAGGATAAAGAACAGAGTAAAAAATAATCGTTTCGAGAAAATCGCCTTTCAGAGCAGAAGGATTTCAAATTCCAAGTGAATATTGTAGCTAAAGTAATGCACATGGAATGCCATAGTTTATCTGCTATTGCCCAAATAAACCGCAGTAATCCTTAATGGTGTGAAACAGCACAGTTTTTGTTTTGTTTTTCACATATACGAGAAGTTATCGTCAAGTTTAGTTCTCTAGAAGAAGTTGAGAGATGAATGAAAAAAAAATATTAGGAGATATGAGTAGGAACCTTAGCTATATAGTTTCTACTCACATTTATACACTTCTGCCACCGCTTCTTGATCTTCTGCAACCTAGCCTTGAAGAGTGAGCTTCAAACTATTGCTCTACCTCTCGAACGACGTCATCACATTGAGTTTTTTATGGCCTTCAGACATCTAAGGCTTAGGCCGGGATAGGGGAGGTGAAAGGATGCGGGAAGGTGTCGACCAGTGGACCTAAGTTAAAGGTACCATCACGGCATTTGCTTGGTTGACTGAGGTAAAACATTGGGAAAACTGCTAGGATGGTCGGCCACTGGGATTTAACCCACGACCTCACTTTACTACTAAGATACGGCCGCTCGGTAACGTCATCACATTTCCACAATTGCTGCTTCGTCTGGGAAACAGGAAAAGTCTCTGGTTAAATCAGTCGAGAATAAGTGGGAAGCAACAAAACTTGTTCGCTCCCATAGTCGTGACAAGAGCAAAATTGCTGGGTGCTAGTGGAAAGGGGTCATCAATCGCGGGACCCAATTGTCCACACACTCTTATAACTGAGACGAAGATTTTCATTATAAAATAAGATAAAATGAATTTTATGGGTGGTAAGTCATTTTTTTTTTTTTTTAAATATATATTCTGTGATAGTTATCGGTCTGTCTTCGAGTATCAATGACTCTACTTTGGACATAGCTTGAAGATCATTTATCATTTGGAGGCCTCTTGACTTTGACATCTCGGATAGGAACATGTGACTACTTTAAAAGTTTGTTTTTAAACAAACAGTGTCGTAATATGATGCATAAACATCACCATAAACATAAACGATTTCCACGTCCTTTCAAGTGAAGAAACCTATTAACACTTATGCCTTTATCCATGGTCGAGAATTTCACATATTTACCCTCGGCAAATCGAGCACTGATTTGAAGCCTTCAAGCATGAAACCCAATTAAGTATAAGTTTTGAAAGTCGATTCTCTGCAAAATAACGCGAGTAGAATTCTCCCTGACGTTATTTGCGAGTAAAATTTCCTTACAAATTTTAACTACTGAACTTGTATATTTCCCACAGTCGAAAACAAAGAATATAAAATTGCGACAAGTAACAACAATTGAAGATTGAAAGTGAAAAACGTATTTAGGTAGAGAGAGAGAAGTTAGCAAGGAATAGAGATCAAATATAAATAAGAAGCGTCCTTTCAGCTTTACTTGGTTTGTTCGCAAGAGCACGGAGCGAAAACAGGGCCTGTTTAAGTCGCCGTGTTGAGACTTCTTATATAGTATACTCAGACTTCTCCATCAGAGAAATCAGAAGTTCCGTGCAAGCTGTTGATCACAGCAAATCCCATACAAGCTATTGACTCCAGCACTGCAGGTCGGACAGAGACGGATAGTTGACCAATTGATCCCTAGTTTTGTAGCTTTTTATTTGGTTTTAAACTTCATGAGGCGAAGTAGACAGTATATTGTAACGTTTTACAGATAAAAGCTGTAAAAATTGCATATGCACCCATTTGTAGGTAACGGTCTTTAAAAAAAGTGTGGGAATTTCAATAATAATATATGAATATAAATAATGTATGAATATTGCTGAAAGTGAAGAAAGTGAATAATTCAGTTATCCATATTTAATGTGAGCAGGTTTTCCCAGCATGTAGGGTTGCACATGTATGGCACTCATAATAATGGGGTGTATTTTCCCTTTTATTTGTAAGATAACTGGTATTAGATATGAATCAATGAGTAGAAAAATCGTTAGAAAATTTCTACAGTTAGCTAGAAAGGAGTTATCTGTGAACTTGAAGGAACTTTAGCGAGCTGCATTAGAGTCCAGGAGATAAACAGTTGCAGTTCATATTTTTAAAAGAAATGGAAGGGGATAACCTGGATGCGTTAAAAGCAAGCTCGATCCGATCTAGTCCCTAAGTGAATACAAACCCCAAAAGGTAAAACTTTCACTCTGTAAAAACTACCATAGATATATGTCAAAGGACAATTTTCTCCTTTAACCGTTCTTGAACTGCTACTTCTGGTAGTTTTAACATAGTAACAGCTCTTGAACTCCTACTTGTGGTAGTTTGCGCTTTAGGACTTGCGTGCAGCTGAGGAAACTTGACTTGATCGATTGAAATATTGCGCATATTGCTTGTTAATTAATGCTTGGTAGGATTTTTGCTTTCCTTTTTCTTCTTTTTTCATTTAGAAGATGGTTACAAATTTTGTTTACAAAATGGATTTGCAGTTGCGATTCATTATAAAACAAATGTATCTTACGATTTTGAGATATTGAAAGAAGCAGAAAAATATTTTAGACCTTATGGAGAGCTACCAAACATATCTTGTGTGAACTATATTACTTCATTAAAATACTGATACGTGCACAAAATTTTGTTTTTGCGAAAGTCTCTTATTAGGTTTATTCTCTTAGTAAAATATGTAATTTGTCTCCTGCTAAAATGATGGAACAAGACAATGACCTCTTCTGCTCTCATGACGATAGTACATAGAAATACAAATAGTGGATGAATTTGCATTTCGAGTTAACGAACCATCTGTCGAGCTTCTTCCTTAGCTCTTTGAAAGGAAATGGAGTTTTAATTCTTCGATGATGTAACATATTGAACAATTCTTAAAAAGCATGGTTCAGATTTCAGAAAACTTTAATATTACAGTTGATTTATATCATAATTAGCAAGTCTTAAGTTAGACAATCGCGTAAGATGCGAAACCGCATATCTCAGGAAAAGCAAATTTTACAGGAGAGGGGAAAAGAAAATCACCGTTCATTCATTTTTCATAATACATTTGCTACTTGTTTCCAAGTAAAACCGCGTACATAAACAGAACTGAGAAAGAGTCTTTCAGAATACAATTTATTCCTTAAAATTGTTTATTTTTATGGTTAATTAAAGACATATAGATATCTAAAAACAGTGGTTTATATCTATAGGGTCTATAAGTCGTGTTCTTATTCACACACTGTTTACAGCAAAATTGTTATTTCAGGCGATGCACGGTATAGTCGTGGTGCGGTTTGGCGCGGAATTTAGTTTCCGAAAAAAAAAAAAAAAAACAGCCTGTGATACTTGGTTTTGCATTTTAAGCGACGACTGGTCAGTAAGATTATCCAAATATGTAACAATAACCATAATTTTTATTCATTGTGTAGTAACGTCGAGTTAACATCAGTCAACTTATAGGTATTTAAAGAATATTGAAAAATATATTTGCAAGATTGGTGATATTAGACGACTTGCAAATGTCAATTTATGACTTCCTAAGCAACAAGACTTGTCCAAACCGTAGCTTACATAGAGTTGAAACTGGCTCAAATCGGAAATTTACTTTAGTTCCGGAAGTATTTTATTAATTAGCTCAAAATTGCTTAAGGCGGAAATACGTATGATCCGGAAAAAGTTTGTTCATTCAGATTCCGGTTTTAACAAATTTTACCGTAGTGTTTGAAAATACTTCTATTATGCCAGTTTTAATTTATTTAATAGATTTCAGAAATATTAAACTAATAAAAAAGAGAAATAATATGAGCAAAATATAACAAAATACGTGTAAGATAAAGATAACAAAACACGCGTAAAAAGGTTTCACATCTCGTTACTTACTTTTTTTACTATAATATACGAGTCATTCACCCCAATTTTAGTTCAATTAGTAATAGCATATTAGCAGTAGTGAATCATACTAGAATATATGTTCTGGAAAGTTAAGAAGAAAACTGAACAGTATTAAAGGCAAGTGGAGAATATATTATTTATGAGTATACCTGTAATATATATCTGTCCACGTATTCTGTGCCCAGCTTAGTTACATATTGCTCAGACCGTCCATCCGCACTTTGAATTTTTCAATTTTTCTCAGTTTCATCAGGTGAAGGTCGGGATACTAGCAACAGTAGAGTCCCTGGTACTTCTTTCTTCATTTCTCCTGTTCCTCTAGCGACATCAACTTTCTGACTTGAAAAGAGCTTCTAAGACTCATGACGATTTCAATCTAAAAATACGAAATAAATAAAGAATTTTGTAGTCATTACTTATGTTCGTCTCCAATTGTCTTGAAATTATAACACTATAATACTTGACGTTTCATCACTTTACTAGTGCCATTCTCGAGAAGACAAACGTAAACGGAATCGCTTAGGATGAAGGAAAGAAATGGAGAATATGTACAACAGAGTATGTTTAATCGGTGGCGTAGTAATGATAAGCGTGACTTGGTGCATACATAGAAGTTTGACTTCTTCATTTTAGATATTATGTGCACCACAAATCCAAAATAATAAAGTATTTTTCTAATTTACTTATCTGGACACACTGAGCCATACCACATACCTTTTACTTCGTTGTAAATATTTTTTTGTTTCCTCTTTTCACTCTTTCCGATCCCGTTTACATTTATGTGTTGTCGAGGATGTCTCTAACAAAGTGATGAAACATAAAATATTATAGTGATAAAGACAGAAATACATAAGTACATAATTTGAATTGTACTGTCTCTTCACGCAACATGCTTAAATAAAGTTGTTTTCTAGTAATTAGAAGTTACACTGAATTTGCACTTTAATCGAGAAAACTATTGAGGAACAACATAAACAAACGCGCACATGGGGAAAATGCTTTAAAGTTTTTTATCAATGTTTCTTATTTTGTATGAAATTGAGAAATATTCACAGTAAAATGGTGTCTAACCAAATACCGAAAATAACATTAATGATAGCCAGATATCAGAAGGGCACAAAAAGCAAAATTTGAAACTAAACTAATTTGTGCATCAGATCTTCATTTGGTTCGATACGTGAAGAAAGAAGAACAAGAAAACTTGTGGTGCAAGCATATTTCACCCGAAATAAAAGACTTGAATGCTGCTACAAATAACTTAATATTTCTGTTAAATCTAACTAGTAATATCTGAGGCGCGAATCCGCAGTAAACCGGGAAACTAGAAGAGCTGAAATTACACTCCATGTTCTTTACATTAGATGTGTATTTTTTAGTCATGAATGATATTTCAAGGCTTAGACCAATATGATGTAGAGGATAAACTTATAAGAATATCGAAATATAATTTACCGGTATATTTAATCCAGGCAAAGCAGTCATATAAAAAATCGTTCATGTACAATATTTTCTATAAACTTGCTGTAAATGTGTAACAGTGCCCCATTACCTTATAGCAAAGATTGTTCATCCTTAAAGTTATACGCATTTTATCAGTCCTCAACTTCGAGACGAATATTTACATAATTAAATACACAATGTTAGGCAGCAGGCACCCTTAATCTAGTACACTGAAAAAAAAAAAATCAACTACTACGCAGCAACCAATTAAAAAAGAACAAAGGAATCTCTGTATTTCTTATTGCTTGATTGATTACTTTTTAATTCACTTTGGCCATTCATAGCAATATTGAGAAAAACTGTTAAGTAACCTCTCTTTCGAAAAAATATCATTATCACATACCAGTAATAATTCCTTCAAGTCAGCAAAGGTTTTATGATCTTTTTATAAAAATAGTATAGAAAACAATTTATTCTTGTTCTCTTAGAAATCCAAACTTGAGATAAAATGTACGCAGTCATAACAGAACAAACAGAAATTTCATTTGGCTTTAGGCTCACTGCATGGTATTCATTACGTTAAGAAACTGGCACTACAAACAATTTGCTAAACAATAACAACATGCAAAAAAATATGATGTTTATAAAATGTTGCAGTTCACTTTGATTGAGATATTTTCAGTTTTTCTTTACTTTTAGTCAGCACGCAAACTTCTTTTCACTATTTAACTCTAGAACTGTGACATATGTTGCATACTCGTAGTTACGTAATCATCGCTTGCACTCGTAATACAACTATGTGTTAATAAAAAATAAGTAGTTCAACACTGTTCTTACTTCATGACATCTTAAACAAAGAAGATGACTTGTCAACGCAGTGCACAAGATTTGTTCTGTTAAATACTATGGTACTTATACTGTATATTTGCGATAATTTACACTCTCTCATGCAAAGCATATATAAACATTCATCAACTTACGGTACAATGCTTTATGCTTCAGAAAATCCTCTGTGGCATGTGTCCATAAAGATGCGAAAGATCTAACATTAGTTAATTAACAATTACTGTGGATAATAATACGACAGGTAATGCTATATGACAGAAACATAGGTAATGTAAATTCGTTGTGTCCTATTAGATTTAGAAATTAATCAACAACATATTTTTAACTACTTTAAATGAATGGAAAGCTGAGGCTTCTGCTAATTTTGATGTTTTGTATACACTACTGGAAATAAAAGTTACAGCACCAGAAACATGCGTTTCACTTTACTCGAGATTACTTCTGCGGATAATAGAGCTGAGATCCAGTAAACGCTTACATGTACAGATCAATGCGTAGTTAGGTTTCAAAGTGCAGAGGTGCCAACAGACTCCAGACACCATTTCAGTATAGTCGGAGGGCGTCAACACACATTCACATGCAGATTATTGCACAGATGATGAATGTTATATTGAGATACAATATTCCACGCCTCTAGGACCTGTTGACTCAGTTCTGCAAGTGTGTACAGTAGTTGGTCTAGCAGAAAGAGCGATACGTCGTCCCATCATGTCGTATTCAGTGAAGGAGAGGTCTGGAGATGGTCTCGGATAGAGTTGTTAAGAAGCATCTTACAAGGCATGTTGAGTAGCACTACAAGTTGTGGATCATCTTGTAGAGCATGTTGAGTAGCACGGCCGACATGTGGACAGACATTATTTTATTGAAAGAGTACATCGCCCTCTTAGTGCAGGAATAACAGCAGAGCCGCTTGAACGATGTCCTAAACATACTTAGTTATGGTCAACGTTCCTTCCACAAACACTTAAGCGCGTGCGAGAGTTGTATGTAATTTATTGCACCCTATATCATGATACTAGATGGTTGGGCCTGTGTGATACTAGATGGTTGGGCCTGTGTGTCGTGGGCTGTATGTTTCGATCATTTAAATATTAGATAACTTTCGCTTCCCTGCTCGACGTTTCACACGTACACGATCGTTACTGGCACGAGAACAGTACCTGCTCTCATCATTAAACACGACAGAGTGTCATTTGAATCCATTTTATCACAGCACGCGTTTATGTTTGGAGCTGAGACACACAAGGGGCTCCAGTGCATTGGCGTGATTGTTACTATGTCACGTTGTGGTCTATGGTTGTAAAAGGGAAATCAGAACACCTGCTATCCCTAGCATGCACATGCTTTATTTACCTTGATTATAAATTGACCACCTCTTCAGAATGTTTCTTTCTGTCAGGCTATATTAGCAGTACTAAGAGTTGTTTTCATGAGAAAAGTATAATATTGCATTTATTATAATAAAATAGGTACTTTTCTTTCAATAATATACATTTACTACACTTTTTTAATTACTTAGATTCATGGCTAATAATAAGAGATGCTGTAGCTGCAGTATCAACACATTATTACTGCTCTGAAATCTCTTTTATTTGTAAATTTCTATTAACACAGTAAGACGTTCAGAAATTCATGAACAAAGGAACCTAAATTCTTAACTGGCTAGAAGACTGGGGATGGAACACAAATTTGTTGCCAACCTGGCGCGATCCTTTAATAACCACTTCTGTGCGTGAGAAAATTTCTCGAATCTCACATCAACCAGATCAGACATTCCACTACATATGGAGATATTTCGAACCAGTTAGAGGAAAATTACGTCATCATTCGTGTAAATACAAAAATATTTTGATACAATCTCATCAAACTTAGTTTAGTTTGTCACACCGAGTATATAGGTAAGAGTTTGTTCTTAATTGATTGAAGTGAGTTTACGCTGCTATTACATCCTCGTGGTCCAGTTATGTATTAATATAGCGTGTTTTGAACGTGCATGTAACGTAATCAGCCCTATGTAAGTATTACAATTGCCAAATAGAAGTTTCACGTTAGAAGGTAAAATCTTGAAACGCAATATGCAATTCATTTGCCATAGAAAGGAAGAAGTGTAGGGAGTGTTAGGAATAAGGAGGAGAGGAATTTGGTGATAGTATTCCCCCTTTCCTTCGTATTTCTTAGCTAAGGAGGGAGGTACCTGACCATGAGCATAGAGCTCCTTTGCTCCCTAGTACTGGTCCGTATTGTGTTGTTCTTTCTTAATTACTTGTCCATTATATAGAAAAAGTAGCATAATCAAAATACACTGTTTCCTGTATTTTTAAAAAAAAAAATGTATTAGGCATTTTGTAACATATGGATATAATATCACTTTGTGTTTCTAATCAAGTAAAATGTCGAATATAGAAGTATTGTTACACATCTTACGAAACTGAAGACAAGTAAAAATGTTAATTCACTTATTATACATAAAAAAGTTCAATTCACAATTTCACAGCAGGAAGTATATTCAGTCATATTTTCATGGTCATATACAAATATTACATATTTCAACACCAGATGGTTTACCTGCTCGTTAAACAGTTTCAAGTACACTATTTACATAGAATCATTTCTTTCATTGTTTCCGTTCTTTGTCTTTTTGAATATTTAATTGATACCAGATCTCTGCCCCCTCCCCCCTTATAAAGTTACTTTCCTTTTCTTATGTTTTTGGATGTTAATAATATTTTTTCAGCTAGCTTTTTAAACTTCCACATTCATTTTCATGTACGTTATCTGCATTGTAACAAATTGTGTAACCATCTCTAACCAATGTTTCTCTTTTTTCTTTTTGCTTCTTTAACAAACTTAACAATGTTTTCTTTAAATCTTACTTTTTCATACGTGTTTCAATCCCGATTTCATTTTTTTATTTCTAATATATCTTCAATGCTCTGCATATCTTTCCTCTATATGTCTCGTAGCTTGTTCCTTTTTTTCGGCAATTGTATTTAATTTTATGGATACCTGAGGTTAATAAAATATATTTTGAACCAGTTAGTGGCTTCAACACCCTCTAATAATTTCTCGCCTGGTTTTATCGTCATTTGGATGTTGTAGTGTGTGGTGGCAATCCTTCTTATTTTGTGTGTAACCTTCGATATGTATGAAATCGAAATTCATCTTCATCTGCCCTCTTGGCGCTTATTTATAACATGTCTACTAGTTCTAATAGACCGATGTCGTCTTGTAGGGGATTTAATCTAAAATAGTAAGTTTTTTTAATAGCAAGCATGACGTCAATGGCATAATAACTTATAAGGCAATGCATTATGCGAATTCATTTCAGTAGCAGTGAAAGATAAAACATATGAACATATTTGAAGGTGTTTCTATCGAGACTTTCACGGTAGCAATATCGATCTTTGACGTTCTTCATGTTTTTTTTTTGTTTTTTTGTTTTTTTTTCGAAGTGACAAACAAGATAGAATGTTACCGAAAAACATATTTCAGAGAAATAGAGGTCCTTACATTAGTAACTTACGCATCCTCTTCTGCAACAATATTTTTTATGTGTATACATGGTGTCTTTCCTTCCTCCATAAATTCCTTGTTTTTGGCACTTGTACAAGAAACTTCTCTATTTCCGTAAAACTACTACTCTACGATTTCTTAAAGAAAAAAAGATAAATTTGAATTTACTTATGGCTTTTACTCACTTTTGGATCAACCCAAGAAAAAGCATGATTAGCTTCAAAGTAGAAATATTTAAAAGGATTTTTATTGACTTATCTATTAAATTTTTCAAACCCATGTGTTTATGCTATGATTGAAACACTTTGTTAACTTTATTGCAAGGGCTTCTTGCAACTGTTTGTGTGACATATACAGACGACATGTTCTTATGCATCAATTGCAGCTTACGTTGTCGATTATTCGGAAAAGAAAATGAGTTCCGAAGTAATGCACTATTCTCTTCTCTGTTTACAATAATTTATTATAATGTACAATATACACTATACCTGCATACTATTACCTTTCACGTTGCCAACCTTTTCTTATTTATTATTAGTTTTTGATAATTCAGCTGGCACAAAATATGAGCAAGATGTCTCCTCAAACATTATACACTTCAGACTTACAAGAACTCTTTTTTTCTTTTCGGCTATTTACTATGTACGAGTATATCGAAACGAACTATATCTGAAGTCCTTTCTGCAGGTCGCATCAGTACTGCTTGAACATGGAGCTTCTTTGAATGCTACAACCAAGAAAGGATTTACTCCGCTCCATCTTGCAGCGAAATATGGTAATATGAAAGTTGCTCGACTTTTGCTTCAGCGTGATGCTCCTGTAGACACACAGGGTAAAGTAAGTATAACGAGTTTTAATCACGATTGTTTCCTTCAAAAACTGTTTGGTTGTAAGCTAAAGAGTTTGATACGATCCTTAGTTGACTGCCTGTCTTTGATGCCTTGTTATCCGTTCTTCCTTCATGAATCGTTATCGTGGCTCTACTCCGACACGGTTTCTGGAGTTTGTGTCCTAAAGAACAGAAATATACCATTTTGTCTTCGATTCTCTCTCGTGGAGCAAAATGGCGATTATTTACTAGAAAATAAGTTATTGCAAGTAGATTTTGTGTCATGTAAACGGAAGCAAAGTTTGCGGAAATACGGTTAAAATATTTTAGGATAAACGTATATAGCTGTTTTTTCAGATACACCCGAATCATTTAAATTATTTCTAGTCGCACAGCCCGAGTATGTTTAGGGTAGAGCTTTGCTTGATGTATGCGTAGGTAGTTGTATTTACATGACTCGTAACAGGAAAAAGAAAAGTTCGACTGTAGTTAAATGTAAACCAGAAATATTATTATTAGTCATTAAACACAGATAGTGTCAAACTCTAGTTAATTGTTAATAATAATAATAAAGAAACAAATATAATATGTGATAGGAAACGATTGTTTAGCTATCATCCTTTCTCTTAGTTGTTAGTCTTTCGGTGTTTCCGTATGAATAAGCTTGTCGAGGAATGAGTTGAAGTGCATATTTCTGACAGGAATGGGCGGATAGAAGAGTTTATGAAAATTGTGAAAGATCTTTGCTCCAGTTGTACATGTGCTACACATTGTAAAAGTACTTGTGGTTATATAACTGTGCTCATTCAATGTTGTTAATCCAGTAAGATGTTACTAAGGTTTAACTTTAGACTTTGGTGTAAATGGGTAAATCTTTATCATTACAACTGTATTTTTCATATGCCAAATGGATTCAAAATTGTAGCATAACTTTGGTACAACAAGTCGTACTATACAAATAGTGTTATCTTACTCTACTAAGCCTGTCCAGTATCCTACGTAACTCCTTCGAAACGATCAAACATAATGAGAAAACCATTCTGCTCAACAGCATTTTTGTCACAAGGAATGTGAATAGTGTTCTAAGCTAAGTTGAGGGTGCTGAATTCGAATATGCAATCATTTTTTCTCCATCGGGCTCAGTTTTTGAGTGACAGAGGGATTTATGGGAAATTTCCTAAAAAATTCCCTTTTTTAATATTTTTCATACCCCTGGCTCTTGTCCAGTTAACGATATAAACACAAAAATTACACGTAATAATACCCTGATTCATACTTAATAAATTTGAAAGTTTCATAACAATCGCATTATTCTTTCTATAGATATGAATATATTTGCATGTATGTTGTTTGTACTGTTCATTTTACCTTATAATATAGTACCTTTCTCTTGATTTGAGAAAAATACGATTCGCTTTACTTACATAAACACAAACATGAAAATGTGTGTTAACAACTTAAACAATACATTCGTGTCTCTCTCTGTAGAATTAGAAATGTAAAACTGAAAGAAAGAATAAATAAAAAATATAAATGGCAGCTTACGCTGTATGTGTATTTGCCATAAAGACATGGTTTCACAACGTACGCAAGTTCCTTACGAAAGTAGTTAAAAATCGGTGTTAGTACACAGTTATTAAAGAAAGGAGCAACATAGAACAACGAAGTATATAAAAGTTAAAAACATACTTAAAAATGTTTCCTTCTCGACTTCCTGCGAAACTTTGCATCAGGAACGTCTCGTCGTAAGGTCCAACAGTAACATAAATAATAATAATAACCACCGGCGTTACAGACCGATAGGTCCCCTGAGCCTGCCCCAACGCCATCTGTCCGCGCTTGGTGGAACTACTTCCACCTCGATGACGGCAGTGTGGTCAGCGCTTCGCATCACCTAGCCACGAACAGGCGTATTAGGGGCTTTCTAGACCGAGTGGCCGTCACGTCTTTATTCATGTGACTCTTTAGTTTTCCTCACGAACCTGGGTGGACGCCGAAAAGTGGGACTCCAGCCGGAAATTGAACCCGGGACCACGCGGACATGATAAAAAGAGAAAGATAAAATGAAATGTATGAGCGGTTACAACACGCGGACATGAGTTCAACGCTCTAACCACTAGACTATGGAGCCCCCTAAGGTCCAACAGTAGTCGGACAAAATTACTGCACTCCACTTGCGTTGATAACGCTTCTCCATTCGAGAAATTTTCTGGTGAAAGCGTTCACCATGTTCGTTATAATGGCACCAAGGTTATTCGGGAAGAAATCCAAATGTTCGTTCAGGAAATGCAATTTAAGGGATATGTTACATCCTATAATGTGGTAAGATCTCACGAGCTTTTGTGCAATATCGCGATAATTTTCTGCCTTATGGTTGCCTAAAAAGTTCTTGCAGACCCAGTTTAATGTGTAGTGGAGGTAGATACACGTTGTTAGGGTCAACAAGAGGAGTGATAGCCACATTTTTATGTCCAGGAAGCAGTGCATGGCGAGCAGGCCATTTTTTCCCACAGTAGTGGTTTTTTCTGTCCCTACTGTTCCACTCGCATAGAAAGCAGCAGTACTTTGTGTACCCAGGCTGCATGCCAAGCAGAATTGCAATTACCTTTAGATCTCCACGTATATTCCATTTGTACTTTTCATATTGGATGAGTGTGAGAAGCAGTTTAAAAGTCTCATACGTCTCCTTCAGATTAACCGCATGAGCAATCGGAACAGAAGGAAATTTGTTCCCATTGTGGAGAAGTACTGCTTTGAGACTACTGGAATCTATGAATAAACGTCTCTCATTTACCTTATATTCATGGCCAAGAGTCTCCATAATAGATTCGATATCATTAAAAAAAAAAACAAAAAAAAAACGTCACCTTCCTTCGGGAAATATTCAGAAAAAACAGCATGGCGGTCACGAAAAACAGTCACCTTTGCATCGCGAGAAAGAAGATTCCAGCCTTTCAATCGCGAAGCTAATAGCTCAGACAAATTTAAATCGCGGACAAGATCGTTGAGATTACTTTGTGTCAAAATGTGTGGGGAATTCGATTCACTAGGGAAATTTAAATGTTGGGTCAACATGAGTAGCTTCTCCACATTTTGTATCTTCTTGTGCTCATTATAGGATTCATCTTCACTCACTCGCACATTTTTTGGAGGCACTGGTACCGGCAAATCCTCACTGTGGCATACAGGTCTCATAGCTGATGGTACATTCGGGTATTGAACACTTCTTTGTTTTCGACGTGATTCCATGTATTTTTGTTAAACAAAAATAACTATTTGTGGTGTGATCCGTCGGCTCCTGCCAAACCATGGGAACAGCGAATGACATGTGTCGTGAAGCTTTTAACCACCCTGTCAGAACTCTAACACATGTCACACAGCATATGTGGAGGGCCCATTTCTTGCCTTGATCGCCAACCTTACACCCAAAATAAAGTTCGTAACACTTCTTTGTAACAGATTTTTGCGATTTCAAAGTCACCTCTCCACAGATATAACCAAAAGAATTTGGACTATTTACACACATACGAGGCATTTTCTTCTTTTGTTTGAACTCTCACCTTGAATTTCACAAGCCTAATAACATGCAGCCACTTCCCATGCAATCAGATCTATCAATGCTGCGACGCCGGTGGCAGCGATCACAATGATTCTACATGTTTGGACATGAATCATTGGCAATGTTTCCAAACGTCAATCATTACCAGGAGTATGTTTGTGGCCTCAGGGACATGTATCGGAATTTTTCACATATATGTCGACTTTATTTCAACAACTACAAATGAAATGACTTGAATTTAGCTACAGCAGAAAATAACTATGCAGCGTTTTCAAGGAATTTCAACGATTTCGATAGGGAGGGGTTAACGTGTAAATATTTCACATTTTTTATTTGTTTCTTTGAGTTTTACATTTCTAATTCTACAGAGAGAGTCACGAATGTATTGTTTAAAGTTTTTAACACACATTTTCATGTTTGTGTTTATGTAAGCAAAGCAAATCGTACTTTTCAAAAGTCAAGAGCTCTATATTATAAGGTAAAATGAACGGTACAAACAACATACATGCAAATATATTCATATCTATAGAAAGAATAATGCGATTGTTATGAAACTTTCAAGGTTTATTAAGTATGAATCAAGGTATTATTACGTGTAATTTTTGTGTTTATATCGCTAACTGGACAAGAGACGGGGGTATGAAAAATACAAAAAAGGGAAATTTTTGAGGGAATTCCCCATAAATCCCTCTGTCACTCAAAAACTGAGCCCGATGGAGAAAAACTGATTGCATATTCGAATTCAGCGTAAAAAGTTCCTCTAAGATCAGATATTTTCTTTCATGTGACAGAAAAAAGTTTCATTTTGTAAACCATTGAATTATTTGTCTATTAACATAGAGAAAGACGTTGGAATAACGTTAATTCCAGTCAGTACATTTCATACTCACGTAAATTTTATTTTTTAAAAGCTTTCTTTCTTTTACACGCAAGCTAAATTGCATAGAAAGCGTATAGCGTTTAGGGCTGAAGATAGAAATAACTGTACTGTCTTATGTTTATAATATGTTACGATAAATGAAAGAATGAAAGAATGAAATTAAGTTCGAGTCATCTTTAATGACCATTGTTTCGTTTTTCATTTTTCGTTCAAGTTAAAAAAAAATATATTAACGATTTCCATATTGTGGTTGCCAAAATGTATTTCATTTTAAATCCTTTCGTGTTTCCACAAGGACGCTTTTTGAAACTTCAATTTACTTCTTTAATTGTGGTATCGACCTTTCGTTTTCATATCATGATGCCAATCAAGTTGATTTCGAATTCGCATTAAAACAATGTATTTCTTTTCTCATCAATAACAGAATGGTGTCACTCCTCTGCATGTGGCGAGTCACTATGATCATCAGAATGTGGCTTTGTTGCTTCTGGACAAAGGAGCATCTCCACATGCTACAGCCAAGAATGGACACACTCCACTCCATATTGCAGCAAGAAAAAATCAGGTATGTTGAGTGTATATAACAGTTTGAGTAAAAACTTGTGCTACATAGTATTTTCGTCAATCAGGCAGTTGATCATTGAATAATAATACTCATTTTATAGTATGGAACAGAGAAATATACTGGTAGTAGATAATGGCCTGCAGGGTATTCAGAAATACAAATTAAAATTTTAATTATTAAAAAAACCTCAGTATTGTAATAAAGCTTTCCATTTTAGAAGTTTTCTCGACAGTTTTCATTTTAGCTTAGACCGTCACTCTTTCTGAAGTAAAATTACATCTTTTTTAGATGTCAAATTCCTGTACAAGGAACATTTTAATAAAGAAAAGTATTATTGACTCACATTAATCTAATAGGGAAGTATTGTTGGCTCGCATTAATCTAAACAAGAAATTTTAATTCAGACTTACACTTAAATTCCCTGACTGAGGGATACTTAATTTTCAAATCGAGAAAACAATTAGACTTAAAAAAAAAAACGAATATTGACATGAAATACCTTGTTCCCTTGTGAAACCACATGTGGAACTGTTATCAGTATTATGTGTGCAACATAAGAAACATAAAGAAAAGTATTTTTCATTTTATTGTGACATCTAATCTTATTTATTGCTGATGAATAACTGCACTCTTTTTTAACATTAAAGTGAAATTTTGTAAGAATTTCATATTATAATAAGAAACTTAACAATAGTATGCCAATTTGAATTTTGTATATATATTTTATTACTTAAAATGGGAAACAAACAGAGAGCAGTTTCTCCTAGACGAACAGTACAACTTCCAATGTATACTGATAAATAATTCTGAATTTTCAGATGGATATTGCAACAACATTGTTGGAGTATGGTGCAAAAGCAAATGCTGAATCCAAAGCTGGGTTTACACCGCTTCATTTAAGTGCCCAAGAAGGTCATACAGACATGTCAACACTTCTTATTGAACATCAGGCTGATCCTAATCATAAAGCGAAGGTAAGGGACGAAGTGTAAACATTCATTTTGCAGTCTTTTAAGTCAAAACAGTAATCAACCCATTTCTTGTCCAAAGATGCTTTATACTTCTGTTAATCTAAATACAAATTCAGTGTAGGGTTTCTTGGTAAATTATTTTTCATATATGGCCTTCGGAGATTAATATACACGCCAGGAAATCCATTACCCATTTGTATAGTTCATTTTACCTGACTTTTGCCTTCAGGAAATAGTGGAGATTGGAGGCGTTTCGTAGCATAAGTCTCATGAGTGTGTACAGTCAGCAATTTTAGGTTGCTTAGATTATCAGTGGTGTTATATATCGATAGTTATCAGTATCACTCACAATTTCCCAATCAGACTAAGCCAAAAGAGCGTCTTATTCTCTTCAATTTAGTGAACGGTAACAAACTTATAAAGCATCTAGAAATTAAATCAGTGTGTCATTAGTGAGGTTTCACATTTTTTATTGAAATTAATGTAAGTAATTGAGTCGTAAGAGTTGCATTGCCTCCGTATGTAATGCCTTCATGCCAAGTTACTATCTTTTTGACAGTAACCAAAGTATGACAGCTGTTATCGAAGTGGCTAGGGCCTGTTTGAAGTCTCGTTAAGAACTACAGTGCTCTCTTTTTCATAAAATAATTGGAAATTATCCTTAATAGCACGTAACGCCGCATCTGTTGTGTGAAGTTTGGATTGTCCATCTTGCAGGGAGTTTAATATTCATCTATTATACATAAAAAAATTAATTAAAAAATGATTTTTACGAAACACGCTTTTTAAGATGGACTAAAAGTAAAAAAAATAATAAATTGAATCAGTCTTATGAATCGGAAAATAAAAGCGTGGGTGCTCTTGCTTACCTTATCATAATATCTAAGGGCATCCACGCTTTTATTTTCCGTTTCATAAGATTAATTTAATTTATTATTTTTTACTTTTTAGTTCATCTTAAAAAAGCGTGTTTTTAAAAAAAACCTTTTTTAATTATTATACTTCAAAATATTCTTAAATAAATAATAACATTTTTCTACGCGGGAGGACCGATATTATGAAAAACGATATGTACCTATTAAAATAATTCTATATTGTCCTCGTTAGCAACGGGAAAAAGATCTCGCTAAGTACTTTTCACTTTCCTCCGAAAGGAATTTTTAGGCAACCAACTCTTATCATATGAAAATGTGTTTGTGAATGTTTAGGGTACGTGTATTTGAAACTATAAATAAAGTGAAAAAAAGTAGGCCAGATATTTTAAACGTGAGAATTGTGTGATTTTTTTTTTAACTTCACTATCGCTTACATATTTTGGAATATTTTAAATAATTTAGTGGAATTGGTAGAAGTTTATGTAGTATAGAACCTATGGAAGAGTGACTTTCAAGAAACTCGTCTATAGATTCATATTATTTTCTCGTAGAAAATACATTTTATTATTTTCAGTTCACTAGCCATTAACAAGTTAGCTTAGGTAAAACTAACGTTTTTTTTCCCTCTTTGCCACGAACGAGCTCGTGTTGTATGTGTTTGAGTGTAATGTTTGAGATTTCTTGAATTGTTACGAACCATTATAATTCATTGTTTGCCAGAATAAGTGGTGACATTGTAGAACGAATCATTGTAAAACTGTCATTACCATCCTTTGTTTCCTTTCAGAATGGCCTAACACCACTTCATCTCTGTGCACAAGAAGATAGGGTTAACGTGGCAGCCATTTTAGTGAAAAATGGAGCCGAAGTTGACAGTAAAACAAAGGTAAGTTGATTTATTAACTCTGATGGTTCCTCGCCTCTCAAAGATTCTTGCTATCGCTGCTACATTAGTGAGCTCACCTATTTTTCCTTTCGTTAATGGTTCATAATACCATAAGAATAGAGGATAAATTAGGAAATGTTTAAAAATAAAACTTAAGGTATTTCTTGTTTATAATGCTTTATTTGCTCCATTTACGTTGTTAGTAATATTTTTGTAGATCGAAAATATGATTAGGCTTTCAACCCAAATAAATAATTGTATCACAAGCACATGCCTTGGAAATTCAGTTAAATATCTATTGGTTCCAGGTTCCATTTGATTTTTGTGCGTTCATATACTCGTGTATCTTCTTACTAAATTAGATTTAGAATTTAATTCTAGATGTTTTATTTTGCGTTTCCCAGTACTTTTCTGAAGTTATTACATGCTTTAGAATATTTCAGAATTTTCGAAGGTTTTCTTGAGGAATTTCATTGGATCAATTCTTTAAAATGCATTTGATTTAAGTTAGTGTTAAAAGTTATGGCAAAGAGCTTTAACAGTCTTTCATAAGTTAATATATTTTATAATTGAATGGCGAATAATGACAA
Organism: Lepisma saccharinum; assembly: GCA_022664845.1. NCBI lineage: Eukaryota > Metazoa > Arthropoda > Insecta > Zygentoma > Lepismatidae > Lepisma > Lepisma saccharinum. The sequence continues at coordinate 99,871 of JAGDQP010001111.1, forward strand.
AATGCGCGCCCAACATTTCAGTACTGTTTGTGTCTAAATAATGTAAATTGTTAGTAATCAGTAAGTTTAATATTTAGGATCCATCATATTTATTCATTTTTGAAAAGAAAAATAATATCGAATTACTGTAAAAGTTACTGAAACTTGATTTAATTAAGTGCCGAACTAAAGATTAAAATATATCTTAACAGTTCTGAGTGCTAATTAATATTTGAAAAGTAATAAAATGGGAGAAGAAAATACGTATCAGAGCTTATTGAAATCCAACTTTGTATATTTAATATGTCCTAATTAAGCACAAAAGATGCAAGATCCTAATATAAGTTCAATTTCAAGTAGCGTAACTATCATATTAATGTTTCTTTTCAGGCTGGCTATACTCCACTGCATGTGGCTTGCCATTTTGGCCAGATCAACATGGTTCGATTCCTTCTCCAGCATGGAGTCGACGTTAACAGCAGTACCAGTGTTGGATACACACCTCTTCATCAAGCAGCTCAACAAGGACATGTGCTTATAATCAATCTTCTTCTCGAAAATAAAGCATCACCGAATGCAGTTACCAGCGTAAGTATATCAGTGGTTAGGTATTAAATATTGTCTATATATATTTTAGGGTTATTTGTGGGTATTACAAAGTTCTTTCCTGAATTTGATAGTACTTTTAATATTGTAGAAGCACAGAGAGTGTTATTGGCTTGTTATTCAGTTTATTCTATTCAGCAAGAACTATTACTCGAGGATAATATTTTAAAACGGATAAACAAGTAAATATTGTGTAGAAGTTGATCCACAAGATCAAATAAACGTTCAAGAATAGTCTGCAATTAATTGAAGGGGTGTATTCGTACATTTACTGTAATATATTAGGTCGTGCCGTGAATTTCAATTTTTGTTGAGTGAATTCCAAACTTACCATGTTACCTCATATTAAAAGGATTGTAGAAAACTTCTTTATTTTCTTATTTTCAGTGAATTTCTTTAATGTTTATAAAATCTATCTTTGTGGCGGTTTGGAGCAGATTTAAGAGTGAATAACAAAAATTAATCTTTTAAAGTGAAATTTTGAATTTCAGTAATCGAGAAAATCTTTTAATTTTTCGTTCTCATCAGTTCTAACTTTTGTTTATATTATAAGTTTGCTTTTGTCCTCATTTACTGATTAGGAAAAAGAGAGTAAGAAAGGACGTAATATGAATGCTTACTCACAATATTACAGAATGGACAAAACTGATTAATTTTTCAAGATTTGTTAGTTTCGTATATTAGAAAAACTTATTTCGGAACCCTATTTTTTTTTAATTGATATTTATAGGTTTCGTATGACTAGCAACATGTAGTTATATTTTTGCGATCTATGAATTTTTTTTTTTTATTATTGTACGTTCAAATAATATATTGTGACACGTTTCCGAATATTTTGATTTACAGCATGGACAAACAGCTCTTTCCATTGCTCAGAAGCTTGGTTACATCAGCGTTGTGGAAACATTAAAGGTAGTTACGGAAACTGTGATTACAACTACGACTACAACTATCACCGAGGAGAAATACAAAGTCGTGGCGCCAGAGTCTATGCAAGAGACATTCATGTCAGATTCTGAAGATGAAGGTGGTAAGTGATAGTTACGATAATTCTTTTGCTTTAGAAGCACTCTTTATGTGTTCACTTTTGTTAGTTTATGCTTCGATATTTTCTTTGTGTTTGTTACCATATAGAATGGTTATTTAGTTCAAAATAGTGTGAAAGCAACTAAAGTTTTCACTTCGTTTCTGTGTTTTCAATATTCTGACATAAGTCTGAATGCATATATTTACGTGAATCGTGATAGTAAATGTAAACAACTATTAACAGTTATTTGTGATAAAAAGACTCGTGAAAAATGCTCTATTAGCATTCAACAGAGTGCATGATAATTCTTATTAATTTAATGTATTAAGAAATTATTTCACGTGTATTCTTTACTTAATTTTACCCCATTGTTTTGTTATGTGATAAGAATATACGTACATTCTTTATCAGCGCTGGCTATAAGTTTGTTTTCATTATAATTTCGTGATGCGATTCCCAACTGGACAGTTAAAGATTACTTGTTTTGTGTTGCAAGTGTGTATTGTGCTATTAAATTGCATGAAGGAAGATATGATTTAGATGTTATTTATAATTGTTGCATTAGATGGACCGGGGGAGAAAAGTCCCTGACTTAGCTCTTATTTCATGTGCAAAGCGATGGCATGAATAATGGTGTCAGCACTAGTCGATTGTGTGATTTGTAGTTCGGTGGCAGTATTTGGCCCCTGCTGTGTAACAGTTGGCAGTAAGCCAGTATGTGGTGAAATTTAAGCTGAGCAACGGTTGCAACACTCGAGTCATAAATTTAGCAACGCACTTTGTTTATTCTGGAAGAGATTAGCTATATAGCAGGAACATTCTCAAGTTAGTAATGGAGTGTGTGTGATATTTAGTAATCTTGGTTGTTGTAATAAGAAATGGATGTTTCATGGTGGTTGGACTAGACTAGCATTAACAAACAACCTAACATTTCATTGGTTCTTTCCAAGGTATCTCAAGTGGTGAAATTTCTCTCTCTAACTGCGAAGTTGTTTAGTAATTTTATGTGCAACAACTTATTTAAAATCAAGCCATCTGCTTTTTAAATGATGAGAATATAATAATTAGTTATACAACTGACAAAAATTAGGGGAACGAGGGTACTGTGAAAATGAAAAGCCGATTGATGTGTAATGCAATATTTCTTTCGTAATTATATGGCAAAACTTATTTAGAGGCCATATTACAAGAGCTTGATATGGTAATGAGCAAAGTAAATTTTGTAATTTCGTTTTGATGGTTTTTTCCTTTCTCAAATTGTTAAGCAACATACAAAAATTAGTGTAATAAAATGCTCAAAAGAACTTTCTAAGAACTATAATTAGATTTTTTTCAAGTTCTAAAAAAAATGTGTAAATATGTGCACCACCTTTAGCTTCGTTTTTCGTTTCGTACTATAATTTTTATCGCAATTAAAGCAAAGATTTATCCGTTTTCCTTATTCTGTGATTTATTAAATAGCTACAACTAAAAATTAAAAGAAAAAAAAAATATTAATGCAATTCGGAGAAGAATTCAGTAAACTACTAAAAAACTGCTGGCTTATGAATGTGGAAGAAATGTGTATTTTAAAAAAAAATCTTTAGTTCAGCATAAGAATCTTTTTGTTAAATTCTTAGACAAGTTTTTCGTATAGCGAGGAAAGTTTTACAGAATTCTGTTGTTTTGTTTCTGAGTACCCAATATTGAAATAATGAGAAAGCAATAATGGAAACCTCAAGGAAATAAATTTTAGTGTTTTATGACCAAGAAGAACATGTATGTAATTAATTATATTTGATGTCCCTTAATAATGATGTATTAAATAAAATTTACTAATTAATACTGTATAGTTAATCAGAGAAGTGTAAATATAATTTGTCGGTGTTTACATCATGCTAGCCATTTCCAACCATCAATCATTTCTAATAACATCATATTGTAAAATTGTGAACAGAGTTCGTCGTCCCGTTTTCTTATGCATCTGAAAATCTTTTAGTAAACAGTTAGTTTTTTCTTAATGTAGTCACCTATGTTCGCTCGTTGTAAGTTGATCCAGCTCATGGAGTGGTGATGTAATCCCTGGTTCATGTCGTTAACAGTTTGTAAGAGTAAGTTTTTTTATATAATTTTATTTTAAATCATTATAACTAATGTTTAGCTTGAGGCTTCATGGAGACTATAATTTCCAAATCTTTTGTCCATAATAATGTTTCTTTTAAAGAAAGGATTTTCAAATTGATAGTTGTTGCATTAATTAGCCACTTATGAGGGCTCATCTAAATGTACAGGTGATGATCTCTTGGACTCTGCTGTATACGGCAAACCCACCCATGCTCAACATGTCTACTTGCCTTATTATGAGGGTCAAATGCTGCTAACGCGTAAGTTTCTTAGCCTTTCACCTTTGTCCTCTTGTTCCTTGATTGCTAATATCTTTCTCCTATAAAGGAAAGCTGAGCTACAGCATTAAATATTGGTTGTGGGGATTATTTATGACTTTCTGTGGTGTAGGAGCTATGCTTAGCTTGTGTTTTGTTTGCTGTATATGTGCCAAAGGGTCTTTATTTTTTTGGGTGAACTTCATTCGATATTCATTGCTAACATTTTTACTTATGCTTGCATCAGTATAAATTAAGTTTGATGTTTTCCTTCAAATCCATCCCTCCATATGTTATTGTGTTTGTCTACAAAGATGTGTATGGTGTATGCACGGAAGAAAATTGATATTAGTTAACTGTGTTCAAGTGATTCAATTAAGCATGAAAAAGATAAAGAGGATGTAAGTAATTAGGATTGAATGCTGATAAATTGTGCGTTTAGTGCATAATGATGTAGTAAAAAATTATTTTTTAGATAACTTGTTGTTTGAGCATATATATATTGTTTTTATTTCGTGAAAACTTTCATCGTAATTACGTTTGTTGTGACAGACATGTAAGAAATATAAAGTATACTTGGAATCACGTGCGAGTAAGTAGAAATTCCACTCCTTCAGTTCGCTTTTCCGATACGTAATGGTATGAAATATTTGGAGAAAGTCCAACAAGAATTTTAACACAAAGTTAGACAGTCTGACTATCTAACCGTCCGGTTACGAATCTAGTATACTTTTTAGTATTGGATCAATTTTGAACGGTATCGTAGTAACCTAGTCTTCCTAATTAAAAATTTGTTTTTCTATCCAATTACTTGTCAGTGGATACGTGTCAGTTCCGTTACTTTAGTGGTTATGGTCGCGGAATTCGAATCAGCGCTGGGGAGGTATATAGGTTGCCGACGTCCTGTTTCCGGTCGCTGCCTTTTCTTTTATTATACCCCAACAAAAATAAACGACGAAGATGAACTGTAAAACTCAGAAATATGAAGTTTGAAGATGTTGCGAAAACTGCTTATAATTTTATGATTATCGCCTGTTAGAAAACTTACTTTGCTGTTTATATAGTCTACAATTTTATAAGCAGGTATGTTAGTGGACATTACCTCAAGCAAGCATATTAGTGAGTGTTATGATGTTTTTCAGAATTTGTCGATATTACATAGACAAAGAATCAGTATTTCAACATAATTGAGGCTATTCAAAATATCTTCACTTGTTTCACAAACAGATGTTAAAGGTAGTTTACACATGAAAATGAGAGACAGTTTAGTTGATGACGAGAATCTAAATCTATGAACAATCTAGAAGTTCGCATTTCTTTACACCTATGTACTGCATTGCTCAACATTTAACTTTGATCTGGTTAATTACGTTTGACAAAACTGTTTGTGTTGCTAACTGATAATATGCAATATATCTCCAACGAGTCTGTTAGATATTTTGTATATTAACCTATTCCAAATCTTTGATCCCATTATCACTTTATCTTTGAACTACTTGTGGGAAGCTAATGGCAAACTATTATCTGTGATCTTTAATTAAACATCCTTTTCATACTTTCTGAAGTTCCAGAAGAGAGTATTTAATGGTAATATTACTTTCTTTTGTTATCGTTGATCTATACATTTTTCTAGTCTTATTCAGTTATATCCTCTCGCTTTTCTAGAGTTAATGAGCAATTCGTCTAGGTAAAATGTCGAATGTTCTTAAGAGACTATGTAAATATCTCAAAACCTCAAGCTCAATCTTATCTGTATTTTTATTACTCATACTCACATTTTTCGAACACATTAACTATAATCACTCAAACGAGAGAGAGAGAGAGACGTTTCTGTGTAGAAGGATCATGATGATGGTTGTCTGAAAACTCAGTTTGAAGACTCAGAACTCTATGTTGGTTCTTCATTTACTGCAAATTAATCCTTCTAATTTTAACAGGAAAACGTATGAAGAAAAGTTTCCGAGAGATCTTCATATTCTATTATTAGTAATAAAATCAAATTTATAGTAACCCGAAGAATAATACTATACCATTGGATTCATTGTCCTCAAATTAGGTTTACATTTTCAGATTTGATTAAAATCCTTCAGATACCTTGGAATTTGAGGCGATCAGTTTTGGTGTACCGTCTCTCAAAATTATGAAATTTTCTTGATTTTTCTTTCAAGTTCTGCCTATCCACACTATCAAATACTGTTCACCCATCTCATTCTTCTCGTATTTCAGAACGGAAGACTCTGCTATAGTGAACCAATTCATTGTAAGATATCTATTTTAGGGTGCCAAAAATCTATTTTGTTGAATTGAAAAGTCATGGAACTCTTCATGTGATTTTTTTTTTATTAGTACAAGATGGTAATAAAGTCCCTGATAGATTCTATTAACTTATTTACATCTTAATGTGTTATTCGTTCTCATCTACGTTGTAAAACTTCTTCTATATAACCTGCTGCTAAAATTAAAATGTCACTGAAAAATACTAGTTTCAATATTCTCCGTTTGAACTCAAAATACTAGTTTCAAAAAAGCTCCGTCAACCATTGCAATCCTTGCCGCCGCGCCGAAAGCAGTTTCAGTCCATGAATTCCCGTGCTTAAATTCTGGAACCGGCTATTCTGACTGAGGTTCCCTTCGTTACAGAAGACAGTGTAGGGATAATATTTTGAATACAGGCCAGGATCACTATCTTTCCCATTTCTTCTCCAATAGATACATAGCCTCAGATTCCTGTAAATTCCATAAATAAAAATTTTTCACTTTTTTATTTACAGAACAATTATCTTTAAAAAAAACTACACTTAACAATGCCTCCCATTAAACATTCACAAACCTTTTGTAATATATATAATCATTGTAATTCCTGGTGGTGTTAATTTTTCAGTGTTAAATGGCTTTTTTGTTATGTGTGTGTGAAATCAATTATAAATAAATAAACAAGTAAATAAGTAAGTAGTGGGAAACTCGAATAATGATTTATATTAGCTTTAAAATGTAATTAATAAAATACAATTTTAAATAATTAATTTGAATAAACATTTAATGTTTTTCTAAGCTTATCAATGTCTTAAAAGATATATGTCACAGTGTTCCGCAATCAGCTGTATTGCAATTAACGTTGTGACAAAATTAAACTGCAATCGTCGTAATAGACTACCTTTAACCTATTAACGAAGTCTTACTACTGGCTATTTTCTTCAGTACGTAAATATTAAAATCGCTCTTATTGGCTGTGTATTGTTTATATATCGCACGTTATAAAACTTTAGTTCAGTTCGTTGTTTTTCACACACACGTAGTAATAATAAAAATATTATTTCACCAACACACTCAGAAGACGTAATTTTTCTTCTTATCGCCGCATGCAATTTACTAGTAGATTTTGGACACTGTTCCAGTTGAGATTCTCGTTACAGAAGCAATTTGTGGCAACAGTATTGCTTTTTACAGTACTCAAAAATAGGAGAGCGTTTTTTTTTTGTAGAATGTATCATATTTACTTTTATAGGACACATTATTTTTTATTTAAATAAGAATATATTAAGCTTACTATTTTATCAGTAGAATAGAATTCTTTTATTAGGTATAATAACGTGCTTTATGTAAAATAGCTTTATGTTTATTGACTTTAAAACAATACTCTTCAATTTTTTTTCTACTGATAGAATTCAAATTAAGGAACGTATGAAAAACAAATAACGAGTCAGTCGTGGTGTAAAGGAAACTGTTTGAAAATAACGTTTGAAGACAATATTAAACATATAAATTGATTTTTAAAGAAAACCATCAACAATTTCCAAGGGCAATTTTGAAGTAAGAGATCTACAGTAACTAGAACAGACGAAACATTTAATTTTGAGCTGGAAAATGTCATAAGAAATTATGTATTAAGTAACTGATCATCCTCCTGGTTGAGCTTTTTAATTTCTCGTTATTCTGCTGTATGATATATTTCTGAACAATCTAAGAGTTTGCTTTTGATTACCGTCTCTTGTTTGGATTTATTAACGATTTTACCAACTGTAGTTGTCATGGAATTACTCTGGAAATTTGTTTTTGGACTTCAAGAGATGCAGTTTACTGTGTTTCGATTGAATAGTATCAGTTACTTACATAATTAAAAGGGACAAACTTGACAAAGTAATATTAGATATTTATATCAGTATAGTCATGGAAGAGGCGTCGCATGATGTTGGTTAATGTGTATAATGTTAAAGGTGTAGGGTTCCTTTGTTTAAATCCTTATTCCTATGGCGTTATGTAATAATGGGGGAGAAGGTGATTATCTTGTACGGTACTAATTTTACGAACTAACCTAAATTAAATGATGGTATATTTTAAGGATAATAGGGAAGTTTCGTAGAAAACTTGTAAACTTAAACATTGTGGTTTGAAGGGGAAATGGATTGACAATAAGAAACAATATTTTTGTGCTTAAAGGTGAGGTTGCTTTATTAAACTGTCCAAGAATTATGATATATTGTAAGTGCAAAGTTGTGTGAGTTCCGCCAAAATAAGACAAGGCTTAGTTTCTTGAGCAATATTTACGGAGTAAATTGCACTATCCATAACCTATAATATTTATTATGTAGAAATTTAATGGGATAGTGTACTTCAAAAGGGTACATCTAACCTTCCAATCGTATTCATAGAAATTATTCTTTTGCAAGCATAAACTACGAATTAATTCATAGAGGATGGAGTCATTTGAATGCATTATGTATTATTTAGGTGTCGTTTAGGGGGAAAACTGAGTTAAACACATGCGCTTTACATATGTGTGCAAGTGCATACATGAATAGAATGAAATACATACCACATTTGACTGGAGTCTCTCCTCTCTTCGCTGCTGTCTGCTGGAGGAGAAAAAGTGTTTATTTGTGTGTGTGCGTAAAGGAGAGTGTGAAAGAGTAGGTTGTGTTAGAAGACAACCTACTCTATGTTATGTTAGAAGACATGTTTTTTTTTCACTTCTAAATTTATTATTATAGTACTCTACGTTTAGAAGTTGTTTATAATCTCTCATTTTTTTAAAGAAAGGAAAATAATATACATATGATCCTATTCAATATACTGGCGTACTGGAGAACAGTTTCAGTTGGTTTAGCGAAGTTGTTCCTCGAATCGCAAACGTAAATGACGAATAGTAATAAAATGACGAGCGATTCTCATGCATTTCATTACTTTAGCTATCATTTTTCACTTTATCGCATTTAATAATGAAACTCGAGACATTTCGTAAAGTTTTACAACAATCGTGCGAAACTAATTGAGCGGTTTTCATCGTTATGTAACTCGTGAGAGCGGCTATAATTTGTACTAAATAAGGCAAAAGATTGTAGCCGAGCAAGTGGGGCCACGGTGGCTCAGTTGGTAGAGCGCTCACCTCTGGTGCTAGGGGTCGTCGGATCGATCCCTGTTCATGCCATGTGGGCTTTGTGGTGGACGAACACCGTGTGCGTGGGTTTTCTCGGAGTTCTCCCGTTTCCTCCAACTTTCCTCATTCCACCAATTCATCTCATCATCATCCATACGGCCTGAGCCATAGTTGCCTAAAGGCCTTAAAATAAATTTAAGAAAATTCAATTTGTAGCCGAACAAGTGATCATAGGGGAAGTACGAGATATTGGAAGTTCAGTTAAAGAAAGTTTTCTTTTTAGCTGGTCAGTTAACAAATCGAAATACATCTTCAGAACAATTAAGTAAGGACTGTATGAAAGACTAATGTTATGATAATGTTTAAGAGATTTTGTGTTCTTTACTTTTCGAATTATAATTTTACTTACTGATTGCATTACTTCATGAATTATTTACATTATTACAATGATTTATTCTTTCATCTTAGAGCTTTATTTTGTTACACTTGAAAACATAATTATTTCTTTAAAAAAAATGAATATATATTTTAAGATTTGTTTATTATATTTGTTAAGGTTACAAAATTCATACTTTGGTATCGTAGTCTAAATATGCCTAAAAGTGTTGAGAAAGACAAAATGAATTTCTTTTCAGTGTTGCAGGGTTTGATTTAAATCACGATTTGAACCGAGTGATTTAAAAAAATCGATTAAATCAAAATTAATTTTTATATGAAGAAACGAAATGAAGTGCGGTATTTTTGAGTGTACTGTGATGCTAATCTTATGTGAGCTCTAAATCTTACCTTTTGTTCCTTATATGGTGATAGGCTCGGTATAAAATAGATTTATTGATATAAGATAATACTAATATGGACTGAAATATTTTTACATCTGCCTTGAAGAAGCTACTAATGCATCTGAGGGAGGGGGATTAAATATATATTTATCTTGATGTGCTAAGGGTCCACATTGCCATTTGGTGAATCTAGACCGAGAACCAATGTGCTTGGGGCCAGTATCCAAAGAGTCTTAAGCAAATCGGAGTTTGTGCAGCCCACGTGTTATTAATTATTCAAACATATCTAGTGAACTGTGCAAAAGATATTGTGACATGGCACGCTGACCACAAATCCTTCAATCAGCCAGGTGATAGTTACGCGTAAAGCGCATTCAGTTATGTACTTACCTGTCAAGACTGACAGGAAGGAGACAAGTACTTAAAAACTAAACACAATACCTTAATTACTTGATGTATAAGTGTGTATGTTTCAGGTATAATTTTAAGCCTATAATTATCATTTTCCTAAAAAAAAATAAGAATCCATTATGTACAGAATTGGAGGAAAGTAGTTGGTATAGATCTTGAGAAATAATATCGTTCCTGTAATAATTTGAATAATGAGTCTTTAAAGAGTCTAGAATACTTGTCCAAGTGGCAGAACTGTGATACATATATATAACAAAAACCCGCAAAACCTAGCCGTAAGAGTTCTCAAAATATCATTTTCTTGCTAACTGAAAGACAAGAAAACAAGTAAACACACATTACATTAACTTCAAACAAATCAGCATCAAGGAAAATTTAAATGATTTTTAAATATCGTGATTTTTTTCAACCCTGCAGTTTTGTACATAGTAGAATGGTATTTAAAATTACGAAAGTTATTTAATTATATTGCTTGTTGACCTATGCTGTTGTTAGTTGCCCATTTCATGCATGTTTGATAATATGTCAAGTCATGCGTTAAGCGTTTATTTAATGCATACACTTTCAAAAATAAACTTCCTAGCTCTTGACGCATTGTCATACTGAATTATTATTATCCTTGTTTCAATAACCAACGCAATGTACGGCATGTAGATAACATCTGAAATTGTCATTTATATGTTCTGTGCATGCATTCAACTAAGGAATTCCATTCAAATTTCGCAGCAATTAACGTACATTTATAATTTATATGTCTTTTAAATCTTATTTTTTGTTCTTAATATATTTGTTAATTTTATGCAAGTATTTCAACCATGTTGCATTTTCGTTAACTGCTGTTTTAGTTTAATATATTTTTTTTATATGTTATAACTTAGTGCCATATCTGGACTGGTTTACTTACTTCTATAAGAAATGAGTAATCCAGACTTAATGTACCGTATCATTTTGTTTAATTCTGATTCGGGCCCCGCATTTCCTTGTTTAATATTTTGTTTCATACTAAATGTAGGTAGTTAGTGAAACCGAGCCGCCGTGGCTCAATGGTAGAGCATTGGCGTAGCATTCGGGAGATTATGGGTACGTTCCCAGCGGCTGACCATCTTGACTGAAGTTATTCCAGGGGTCACAGTCACACCTGCACTTTCAACATAGGCCCTGGTCGACTCCTTTCCGAATCATTTCCTCTCCCCTATCCCGGCCTGAGCCTTAGATGCCTAAAGGCCGTAAATATTTTTTGAAAAATCAATCTATTGAGTAAACATATGGAAAGGAAACAGAAAAATCAGCAAAATTATAACCCAAGTAACCCATAGCATATTTGTATACTTCTTGTAACTTCACTTCGCAATCGAAATGAATCAACGTAAGTAAAAATAATACAAAGCGAAACAAACAAAAGCGGGAAAGAACGTTTAAAACATAGCATTAGGTCATAGCCATGTTACTGTAGTGGCTATAATCATATAGTAAGAACATCGATGTCACAGCACACGAAAACTAAATTTGTAACGATGTTGTCATTGAACGTTTATGTATGCAGAAAATTCGAGTGTGACGGAAATTTGCCGACTGCTGTCTGCAAAGATGATCGAAGATTGAAATTGGTCTCTAGATAGTACGCCGATTTACTAATGCTGAATTACTTCACATTGTGTACATAATTTTTTCTTTTTGATTCTATAATTTAGTTGAATGTGTAAGGATGGTTTTCATTTTAGACCCATGAATTTAAAACTCTTTGTCATATGTTTGTTATTTATAATTGTAATATACTTGTCATCAGTCATGTTACCGGTATGTTAGGAAAAATTTTCATTTTAAAAGTATACAAATGGAAGTGTAACACGTTTAATGAACGTATAATATGCTGTCTATTAATCGGTGATAGATAGCATTTTGATATATTGATATTAACAACCAGTATAAATATTGAAACTTTTTGTAACTCAGTTTTAAACATATATTTGTACTAAACTGACATAAATCGGTCGGTGGAAATGCAGTATAATAGGTGTGTGATGTAACCTAGGAACGTTATTTATTGACATTTTAGACGCTTTTTAAAACTTTTTGCCAGAAACGTTCGAGATTTTAAGGAACTTTGTAAACTATTTTTTTCTTTCCAAGATATAAAAGGATTAAAGTGATAATGCGTTCAAATGCAGAGACCTGAGTGACACTTACAGAATATACGCTATATCTAGTATATTATGCTCGTGTAATAGATATAAGGTCGTTATATCTAACCTTTACGACCGGTAAGTGTTGTGTGAAATGAAGCAAGAAGTAAAATGTAGCGAACGAAACTTAATATTTAGCGATGACTGTAGTAACATAAACAGAGTTCAGAATTACGCGAATAAAGAAACAAAAATTGGAAATGTTGAATTTTATCATCTACTTAGTCCGTATAAAACCACAAGTGGATAATTAATTTTAGTAATAAGACTCGATTTAATGTGTCATGTAATTTATGGTGTTTCGGAAAAACGTAAAGATTATATCTAATTGTGTAACTTAGAAGATCATAATAGCATATTTCTATGGTAATAATTTCAAGAGTGCAAGAATATTGCAGAATTTTCAGTTAGAATATATGCGATAAGGATGTCTGAATAGATAAGAATAAGAATAGCGCTAGATTGCCTAGAAATATATACGAATTTTCGTTTTAAATGGATGGATAGTTCATGTTAATTTAATATCACCAAGTTTAGTAGAATATCGATCTATCGCTCCTGCTAGTGCGATGACTTCCCTCGTGTCCCTGACTTCTCGTCTTTGTTTTATACCCTTTATGATTTTATTTACGTTTTATATTTTTATTTGATTCGTGTATAGAGGGAGCCCAACGATTCATTATCCTTCGCGACATTTAGAAAAGACAGACAAATTAAATTTATAAGTATTATATAATAAGGGAGTTAAAACGCATTTTGGCACCAGTTCATTCTTAATTCCAGTTCTTCATTGTTTGCGTAGTCATCACAGAATTATTTGCCTCCAGGTGCGATTGGTTACGCCACAGTGTCATTGTAGTGATTTACCGAATTGAATTACAGCTAGCTTCTTTAAGTTCTTTAGTATCATATAACGTACGTTTATGGGAAATATTATGTTTAAGAAACAACCATCCCAAGTCCACAACTTACACCTAAAATTTGGTTTGCTACTCTACCAAGCAATATGTCTTACTAAGATACTCTCTAACAAGCAACAGTTGGTAGTAATTGTAACCCAAAATGTTAATTAGTAGGATAGGTTTGCAACTTCATTTACTAATGTGTCAATTGAACTTCTTTACAGAGTGATTCATTTCAAAATAGGAACATTTCCGTTGAAATAATTAAACGACTAAAATATGAAAGATGAAAATGTGGATCGATATGAGATACGAGTTTTAATTTGGGAGAATGTAGACTCTCGACCAAAGTGATATAATTCCAAGGAAAAAGCCTTAAAATACGGGATGGCTCGTCACTTTTCATTAATACATGATTTTGCTCCTGTTGCCAGCATGGATATATGGGATTATTGGTCTTTTATCAAATCTGTTTTATTATTATTCCTCTCTCGTCTTAAAGTTCCTGTTCTTGGAGGCGTTACTTTATTGACTCTCTTTAGGAAATAATGTTTTAATTGTTCTTCCTCAGAAAGCGCAAGAATTTTATCTGCTTGCAAATATCCATTTTTCGAAAGTGTAACTGGACTCCGGTTTGTCATGTGGTTAGCACGCCTGCTTTCTGTGCTCGTGGTTCCATATTTAATCCGGTGGGAGTCCACTGAACGGAGTGGTTCGGAGCTCCTTTTCCAAACTCTGTAGGTCCGTTACTCAGCTCGCAAGCACGTTTAGGACGATAATAATTCAATTAATACAAGGTGAAAATAGACTTGTCGAATAGTAATAATTTTCATTGCAATACTTAAAAGAGATTGGTGCGAAGTAATTTTTGGTTCCCTCTGTATTTACTTACGTTTGCTTTCATGTTGGTTTACTAGCACTGTGCGCATTAGTATTATTTTACTCTGCCAACAGATATTTTATTTTTTAGGAAATATAATATACTTTAATAAAAATTAGCTGGGTGTGTCTTCTCTTGTTACCTTTGAACAAGCAAAAAGCAATATATTGAAAGAACGAAAGACACAGTAAAATAAATGTTTAGATAGAAGTATAGTAAAGCTTATAAATAAAATCGAAAGAAGTCTCATGTTATTGATGAAAGAAAAACAAAGTATTTTACAGCAGTGTCCAAAAGCCGCGTACTTGTTTTTACCTTTTTTCTTGATTATTTACTTTCAGGATATTGAAACATAATAAGTCATTTTTACTAAATTAATTTCTGTTCCACAAATTAATTCTAAAATTATTCACAATAGTTTTATAGGATTTAAGCCATTCGATTGACATATCTGGAAGATTCGCTTCATGCACCTTCCTGGAAACGAATTGAGGAAAAAATATGAAATATTTTGAATCCTTTTATTTTCTAGGAGAAGATACGATGTTAAGTGATCAGCCTTATCGCTACCTCACAGTAGATGAAATGAAGTCTCTTGGTGACGATTCTTTGCCCATCGATGTCACTCGAGATGAGAGAGGAGACTCGAATCGGGATTCCATGGGTAAGTTATATCTTATATGGTTCTTTAATCGTGCTGTGTGTTATATTGGCGTAAATATACCGTATAAATTTATGTTAAGAAGTTTTTAAAAAATTCACTGTGTTACGATGTTGACAATTGACGCTTTAAAACACGTTGAAGAAAAACTGTTACAATCAATTAAACAATTTTAATTATGAGCATTCATGGGAGTAGATAGAATTTCTTATCATTATCAAGGATGCAGTGTGGCATATGGATACTGTAATGACCAACAAGAAGAAACTTTCATATGTCCATCCCGCCTAAAGATATACATTAGTTTCAGAAGTGTGCAGTGCAGTCAAAATGCTTCATATGACTTTCTTAAAAAGTACAAAACAAATAAAGAAATATTACATTTTGATGAAATGAACTCGGGCTATTAAGTCCATGGTTTCCTGAAAGTACATATCTGAAGGAGTGGTACTTTTTATGTAGAAGAAATAACACCTGTTAAAAAATGTGCATTATCCATGGGTCAGCAACTAAGAGGTTCGACTAGGACAGATGTTTCAAAGTTATTTGAACAAAAGATTATTCATTAAACGTAGATGATTCTAGTATTTCTTTCTGTACCGCGTTATTCGGAAATGTTGATGTTCGACTGTTCATGTGCAATGTTCGATTGACGATTTATTGTTCCAAAATTATTGATATTTTAAAAAATTTTCACCACAGTCGGTGTGTATTTTATCTAAATGCTGTTATTCCTTTCTGGTTTATTGTTTAAATTCATAAAATTCATAATATATATTATGCAATGAATGGCAGTAAACTGAAGTATTGAAGTTTGATGGTGAAGAACGTAGACTAGTAGTTTCTGAACCTATGTAGATATAGTTGTTTAACTTCGTTGGTAGTAGCATAGAACCTACACACTGAGAAATGTTGCAATGTGTCGTTGAACTACTTAAAATAAAGAATCGTCCATACGAAACATATTCTATGGTTAGTTGTTTTTATTATACTAGGTGGTCAAATTCAGAAAATAAAAATTGAAGATGTTACTCTATTACCGATACTTTACTTAATATGTGGCGGATTTTTTTATTTTGACCTTAAAAGGATCACACATGAAGATGTTATATTTTAGAATGACAAGTGAAATTATTAGTGCAAAAGGAAGTATGTGGACACTATCAAAACATTTCTCTCGAGGAAGCCCATTTTCGTTGATACAGATCGAATAGGTTTTATTTTTACTCTCTTCTAGTAAGAAGACTTAATACATATAATAATGTATTGTAAGCCCAATAATAAATTAACTTTGTATTCAACGTATTGTTGTTTTTTGTCTTAAAGTCGTTTTATACAACATTATATCAAAGTAAGGCATGTTGCAATCACATTATTAATTACGATTTCAAACGTTTCAGCACCTCCAACGGCCGTGGAAGATACGATCAGTCCACAACACACGAAAGACAACTACAATCAGTTCACAGCCACGTATGCTCCAGATAACGTCGATATTGCGAGACATCCAGTCCATGTTGGGTATGTAAGAATGGAAAGCTCCAAGACTAATCATAGTTTTCTTTCTTTTGCTTTCGTGCACAATAAGTTAGCAAATGTTCCGTTTGGCTTCATGTTTGCTTTTATATTTAATGTTTTATTCTAGTGAATTTTGTAGTACATAACAATTTTACTGAGTGGTTCTGATTAGTTTTATATACTTTTATTTCAAGTTGCTTCTGTGGCGTGCGTACTTAGATATTTCACTTATTTTCTTTTAAAGAAAAAAATAATTGTTATCGTTGTTTTTCATTAAATTTTCCTTCCTTTTCTCAAAAGCTTATTTTTTATACTTTCAAGAATACGATACAAAGAGGGTTTGTACTTATTTTAAACTGCTAGTTGCAAAACATTGCAACTCCTCAATTGTCTATTGTTTGAATTAAAATCAAAAGTAAAAGTTAATCTTAAAAATTATATTAAACTATTTCTTTGTTGATCAGGAGTTAACATATTATCCATTTTTATATAAGTCCTAGCAATTTGTAATTTTATTATTTTGTGATTTGATATGATTCTCAAGTGTGCATGCACTATGTGAACTGAATTTATATTTAAAGCAAGAAAAAAATAGAAGTAAATTCCGTTCTGTTATTATTCAATGCCTTTATGTTACTCTTCTGCGGGTAAAACCTCATCAGAATAAATTTCATTTGCGTAGGTGTAAAATCGATCAAGAGAAACAACAGAAAAGCCATATATTAAAGTAAGTTAATAACATTTAAAATGCCCAATTAACGAACCTATAAGTGCGCATCTCATTAAGCATGCTTAATACATGTTCCTTCTATTTTATAAAAAAAAGATTTGTACCTTTTTCTCTTCTAACGCCTACTAATATTCCTAGAATTTTGGCATCTTAAAATCACTTTTGTAGTGCTTTATCTACAGTTTCTTAATTATTCTGTAACTATTCATACGAAATTACTGTTCAAATCTTGCATTGAAACTCCCTTATGGGAGATTTATGCATGCGCTTTTACGTTTCATACGTGTGATTAAATTAATATTCTTATCTCTGTTACATACCGTTTGTATGGTGACATGAATTTCTTATTTCTCTGAGTGAATGATTTTATTCACATTAAAAACGCACTGTCTGCTAATTTGTAATGCAAATTTAGAGGCAACATTTATGATCACATTCTAAGCACATTTTGTTAATAATAGCTTCTTAATTAAAAACAAAGATGGATCGATTCAGTTATTTTCTCTACATCCATTTCAAATTCAATATTTAATGCTCGAATTCTGATTTACTTTAATACATTAAATTGCCTTTACGCCCTCCAGAGTGTCTTAAAATGTCGCTCGATATTTTTTGGGTCTGTACTGTGTAGGCAGGCAGGTTCGAGTCCTGTCGGCCATCCTGACTGAAGTTTTTCAGGGATTTCCTTAGATTCATGAGGCAAATCCTGGTATAGTAAGGCCCCAGCTGGGCTACTTCACCCATCCGTAACCACTGAAGATTCTGAATTGGTCCACCGATCCTTGCAACTTGAGTATAAATTTTGTTTTATATTCTGAGCAGTGAAATTCCTAATATAGTACATATAATTACTAAATAAATTATTGTCTGCTTACTAGAAACTATAGCTGTCTCAAAACTTGGAGTTTAGTTAAAACATGCTTTTTTTTCTGCATCACTAAGAATGACAACAAAGTCGGAAATGCATTTAATTGTTTAAACTGCAAAGTAAACAATTTTTAAAGTGTTGATGCAAGTTCATTTTCTTTTCATACAAGTTATAACAAGAAAGACTGTCGTTCAATGTTACATTCTTCGGGGATTCAATGATAGATTTATTTTTCGTACGTTTGTAGTAAATACATAATAGTCAGGATAGTGGGCTTTTCAGATGTATTTCTTTGAAGTAGGATAATGCAGAGTAACAGAGTTACTGCAATAATCTTTGCTTTCAAACATACTTGCAATCAGTAATATTGGAAGTAATATAATATTTAACACTGAATTGCAGCCATAAATCTAATAAAGCTTTACATTGAAGGTAGAAAGCGTAGTTATTTACACAGTTAATAATTTTGGAAATTTGAAAAATTATTTCAATTTAGCAATAAAAGGGATAAGTGAACTTCGGTTCTCAATTTTGACTTCCTAATTTCATACATAACTACGTAACTAGTTTCTCTACTTCTGATTTCAAGACTAGTTTTAAAGCTAGATACGAGCAAATTATGTACGCTATTAAAAGTTGATCTCACAAAACTGCTTTGATTTTAGGTGGGGTAAAGAGCTTTTAAAATCGGTATGACGATACATAGTACTAAGACACTTGAAGAACATTATGCAAAACATTTCAACCGTGAGAAGCTCTGAAACTTGATTAAATTTTTTTACGGATAACATATCCTAATATATGTTTACAGCATGTCGTGAACGAGTATATTAGGACTTCAATATTATAGTATTACCACGACGACATTATAATATCGTAAAAGAAAACGTACTCGATTTCGGTAAAATAATTATATTTAGTGGAAGTGTTTCTTCAGGTGGCGTTGGGAACCGTTTAAAAATACCATAAACTAACAGTTATAAAATCCATACATATTTGTGTTTAATAAAACACAGTTAACCATGCAGTATTTATTAAAGTTATGGATTCAAACAGACCTTAGTCAGGAGGGCTGGGGGAATCCCTCAAATTTCCGTGGTCTCAGATAAACAACTAATTTTATGTATGTAAATACTAGGTACAATAATGTATCGTGGCCCGTTCTCTCTTCTATAGTTTGTAATGGCGGAGAGACTAAATTTGGCAGTGAAATAATTTATTACTAAGTTATTCTATGTAGAGGTAATAAATAGTGTCACCTTTTACGTATGAATTAATTTACTTCCAAAATTAAGGTTCTTATTACTGGACGTTAGGAAAAGCCTCCAATTGAAACAGTAAATTGTTAGTAATTTCCTGCCTTAATTGAAGGATTTTTCTAGCGCCAAGTAAATACGTTAATTTTATATAATAGTCTCCCTCGCATTATACAAGTAAGACTTTGTAAATTTACTTTTTTACAATGAAGATAGAGGAATGCCAAATATTTGACCACTCTACTCTAATTTTATTGTTTTTATATAATGTAACAAAAATGTGATATTTGAAGTGCTTCGTGAAGCTTAACAACACCACAACAGCACATGTAATCAATGCTACACGTTTTCTTTCACTTGAATGAATCAAACATATTACTGTGTTCTGCTGTTGTACATAAGTGTTTCGTAGAAGTCCTTTGCAAGTTTTTATGTTTGGCCTTTATAGAATGTAAAACCTCTTTTCATAAATAAGCAGTTTCTTTGTACTCACCACTGTAGAAAAAATGTCAGTTTCTTGTCGTACTAGGTCAGTCGACGTTACTTATTGACCAATAACAAAATTAGTCTATGCACTTTCAATAAGCATGATCTCAAAGCATGTGCACGAGAAGACAGAATACTGTCAACTTCACAATCTGTGATTTCGTAATAGAAATACGTTTCAATTTAATTACTCGAATAGTTATTAGCATGTCAACAACATAACTGTATATAATACATGTAAGCAAACAGCTGAGTACTTCATTGCTTACATTGTGGTTATATGCATGTTAGCAGCGTCAAGTTCGTTCGTTTCAATGTTCAAAACTTGACAATACAATGGTTAGCATGGTTATAATCTTTAACGATAATTTATTGTTCCTAATAGGTATTTTTTTTTTTTATAATTTTTTTACAGTTTTTCTACTACATTTGTTTATTTGCATCACAAATCAGTGAAGGAGAAAAATTTTGTAGTGTGATTTGATTGTATGGTCAGTTTGATATTTTAAGACTGGTTTTGGTTACCATCCCCCAACTTTCTACTTTATAGACACAAGTTCATGAAACATATAGTTGCAAACTGAACTGTTCTTGTGCTTCGTGAACGAGAGATTACATATTAAAAGTTAACGAGAAATTGCATATTAACATAACTCGTAATATTCACACGTTTCTCAGTTTGTTTAGGTACACATTATTTTAAATATCGTAATTGTTCGGCACATAATAATTAAGACCTAACAGATTAGTGCTCTCGCGAATTCTGTATTTTAGTACTTTTAACTCCAATAAACTTCTATATCCTTACATCATTCTTCTCGATAATTTATATAATGAAACGTAGCTCACACTCACCCAACCACCTTTCACATGGACTTTCGATAAGATAAGATAAAATTAATTATATGGGCGGTAACAGTATTATGACTTACGCCCACCCCGAACATTGACTTTTGAATGCGAGACTCTGTAATATTATACTCACTCTGATGTTGTATATTATGCTCATCTAAATATAAAACAGCGCTAAACTCCATTTATTTTCTTTGTTTTAGATTCCCTGAAATGTTTCTCCATAATCTCATATGAAAAGAAATGTATCTCTGTCTGTCCTCAAACAATGATACTGGAAACTGTAATAATGTAAGGAAATGGTGTGTTAGGTTAGGCTAGATGGCATATAACTTAATTCAACCGTACCAACTGCTCTGAGAGACTCTTAAGTAAAACCCAGACGCTTCCATATTTTCTCAGATAGCATATTGTGTCCCTTTATTATCATTTTAGTTCATCTAACGAATGCGACATATACTGTGGCAAACCTTAAGTTAAGTAACGATATTTACACTCACATTATGTAAACGTAACTCTATTTTACCAAGTGAATTAGTACATTAATCTTTACCTATGAATGTATATAGACATCCTATCTGTTACATATAAACAACGGTGCTTCCTTTGTGAACCTTTCTTTTATACCTAGCCATTATTACCCAATTGCCAACAAAGGCATACTTTTATTTTAAACCATATGGAACACTTCTGCGTAATGTACAACTTCGTTTAATGTTCCGATGCTTTTGGTATCGAACAAAAAATATATAAGGTATCATATTTCAATGCAACTTCTTTCTTTTGAATTCCCTGGTCTATTCTCAGCTGATCTCGTTTCCATGCACCAATTCAAACGTATTTGCGACTATATCCTGGTGTAGACCATGTCGAGGGTTAAAGAGTAGTTGAAAAAGATTGTATAAATGTATGTTCTGTCCTGCATTTGTAATTCGAGGTTTCTGTAGATGCTCTCCCTCAAGTTGTACTGATTATTTTCAACAGATTTATTCACCTCTGCTTAAAAAAAATATTTTTTAAAGATATTTTTCGTAAACAAACTACATAATGCTAACGTTCAAACAGCAAAAGATTGCCATTTGTACATTTAATGCTATTGTTTCGAAAATAGTAAACACTTCTTTTAATTTGGCTGTTGTATGTAGAGGAGGTGACTTTAAGTTCCTCCAGTAAATGAGGACTTACTCAGACTACATGAAAATATCTTATTTCATCAAAGTTGTTTATTGTTCTCTTCTTTTAATTATGCTTAATTTGACATTCCTTCTTTGACCAGTCTTAAGATAAATTATACATATTATATTAATTGTTAGACTTTCGTAATTGTCTTTGTGACGCAAATAAACAAGCTTATCGGTTTTTTTACTCAGAAAATATATTTTTTGCTTTTTGATCATGTTTCATTTTTTTGGACAGCTTTTCCATTTTGTTCTGACCCAGTGCAATTTTTTGAACAGCCTCAGTTTAAACTGCTTAGACCAGTCTCTAGCCTCTCTTGGTGCAGTGTCAGTGTCACCAGGCATGTGGAGGGAAAGGTTTGAGCAAGTTTATAATTTTTTAAAAAAGAAATAAAAGTATACATATATTTTGAAGAAAAAAGGAAGATTTTTTTTTTAATGAATACAAAATGCTAACCTAGACATGCCGATAAATTTGTAGATCCTTTTAATTGTTCAGTTTTACATAGAGGTGAGATTGTTTTGAGAACAATATTGTGGTACTAATTAGACGCATTTATTATTTTAAAGAAAAAGTATTTATGAAAAGAGGTTACAAACACTTCTATGAGGTAGACAGTAACTTATTAGTTGTTTTTCGGAGGGTGGTAACTGAAAAGAGTATTTGCATATTGGACTCACCGTTTTAATTAATAAGTTATTGGTATAATTTTGAATAAATTTATACTGTTTTTAGAAGTACTTTAAAAAAATGTAACGTACATGTACAATGAGTGGGTCATGAATTTGTGGGTAATGCCTAGTTTCTGAAAAACATCTTAATTTTTGTACAGCCGTTATTCGGATATACCGTTATTCGGTATATCCACTATCGATAAATCTGAAATAGTATTTAGAAAGTTCATCTCTTCACTCAACTATTTTGGGACTCTTTATTTTGTATAATTTCTTACTAATTCAGCCTTTTATGAAATTATACCTTCCTAATAGCTATCAGGAAGGTTCTACTTATCTGATTGCTAATATTACTTTCTGAGATACTTGATTTTTGTTAAACATTAGTGTGATGCAAATGTCTCCTACGCGGATTACAATTATCTGATTTGACTTACAAATACTAGATAATGAATACAAACTATTGCAAATTTTAATAAATAACGTACGTATTATGATGAAAGTGAAGTCTGTATAAGAGGTCTCAAACTGTAAACTACTTTCCTACGGATATAAAATCATATGACGTAACATTTTGGTACTCATACTGCTCACTGGTCACTCAGAATGTGGACTAAGGTGTCAGTCACAACTGTCTCGAAGTTGTTCTACAAACTTTGTAGCATTCTAGGACTATTTGAATACTCGTGTGTGCTTCATCCCCCCCTTCAACCGCATCCGCCAAAGACCTAATGGACTCGTCAAGTCCGGTGATGGACAGGACCTCTTTGAAATTAACCATTCACCAAAAACTCGCGGAACATCGTCATCGATTTGTTTGACAAATGTAGTGCGTGCGTATTTTGGGCGGCCCAGATGCGAGTATTTTGATTGTTGCAATATCCATTTTGTCGAACCAAGCTTTATCACAGAAGGAAGTCCGGTTGAGTTCGATAACTACATTATTGTAAGTAAATTTTCGAAATAATTCGTAGTACGCAAAACGATTTTCTAAATCCTATGGATGCAGCTCTTGTATTACTCACACAATGTATGTTTGAAGCTTCAGAGACCTAGTGGCTATTTGGCAAACTGAATACGGTGCTTCTACCTGCTGTGACCCTAAATAACTTACTTAGTGAACGCTGCTGAGTAACTTGAAACGACTAGCGGAACGCAGCTATTAACATGGACGAACGACTGCTTCTGGGCTTGTCGTTGACAGTACTCATGTCACAAAAACGTTGCTTCAGATCATACTGTATTTGTCTTCCTCGGCGAGAGCTATCAGGAGACCTTTGTTGAAACGACCGAACACAATCAGATTTTTTTTACAAAATAAATCTCGAGCAACGCTGTTCTCTGCTCTTGATTGAGACTCATAGTGGATTAAATCTCTCTATTGATCATAGTGCATGCGCTCGTACTATATTCTACTTAGCCACACAGTGTTGCCATCCCTAACGAACGTTTACCATAATTTTTCCGTTATATATATCGAAGTGTGGGAACTTTTGAGTCACCCTGTGGAATCAGATTTAAAGATCGAAGCAGCTGAATATTGGAAAGTAACTGCTTGTGCTTCAGTATGTTCAGTTATTTTCCTGTATCGTTGTCATTTTGTTCCCATAATTTTTTAGTTGATATGTACTTATACTTTAAAATATCACGAATGTGTGAGAAAATTAGACGTTACTGAAGGACTAGCATACATAGTTAATTCTCGAGTCCAATTTACCAGTGTTGAATTTAATCCACAGTGTTGAATTTAATATTCTAGTCATCAGCGTTAGTATCACTGATGTTACTTTATTCAATGCTTTTGCATTTCATTTTATACCTGACGACATTGTCTTGGTTTCTACAATCTACTTCTGCCTGCTTCAGAATAAAATTTGTAGATAACAGTTGGGAAAAGTGGCGAGGAAGATGGAAGATAGCTTAAAAATAATTTTGCAATGTGGTGTGAAGTGAATCTTAAGCGCAGGTTGTAGTAATATTTCTGTTTCTGAAAAAAACTAATACATGCAAACACAAATACACGACTATAATTTTAAACTAGTAACACGCTAGCGATCGTGGAATTCTTTGAGATTATGGTAATAAGTGCTGTATTCTTTATAGATTAGAAAGTTCATCATTTTGTCATGTCGAAATATGTATAACATAAATTTTCTATCTAAAAGGGGTACTTTATTTCTCAGTTACAAAACCACCACTTGCGAGCTTCGTGTTTTGTTTGTTTTTTCATATCAAACCTTTGCTTTTATAAACTCAAGATAAAATAAAATAATTGCTGAGCAAACCAAATACGTTTTATTTAGAAACTATAAACGTGTAACGGTTTCACCAACTAACTAACAACGTGACTTCATCAGACACACTAAATCACATAAACAACACAATTTCTAGTGAAACAGCCATCTGGTCCTGATTGGCTCCATGCCAGCCAAACCCGGATCGACTACACAAAGTTAATTTTTAATTAACAACAATCACTGATTCCCTCTTCCGCCTGTTCCTACTACATCTAAGCCCTAATAATTTCTACAGGACAAGGCTTATTTTGGGATTGTATGCTTAGATGTAGTAGGAATCAGTGATTGTTGTTAATTAAAAATTCACTTTGTGTAGTCGGTACGGGTTTGGCTGGCAAGGGACCAATCAGGAACCAGATAGCTGTCTCACTAGAAATTGTGTTGTTTATGTGATTTAGTGTGTCTGATGAAGCCAAGTTGTTAGTTAGTTGGCGAAACCGTTACACGTTTATAGTTTTTAAATAAAACATATTTCCTTTGCTCAGCTATTATTTTATTTTATCGTGTGTTGTTTGTTTTTTGTTTTTTTTAAGTTGATAAAATAGGAGCTCAATGACAACTTCCTTTTCAATAAGAAAACCGACCTTCTATTTATTTGATGTCTTTCTATTTCTATATTCTTCTTTATTACCTTCTGCGGGTGGAATTTCTTTCCGGTGATAGTTTTTTCAGAATAAGATTCGAATCATGATACATTTTCACCTAAAATCGTAGAATTATCCCTTGTTTGTTTTCATATAGTATTTATAATATATTAATATTAATCAAATGAATTTATATATTTTATAATATTAATAATATGTATAAATAAAACTATAATAACAATCAGCTGTGTGAATGAAATTATTGACTTAGTATGAGAAAATAATATTTGACTCGTAAAATGTTTAATCAAAATAATTGCTTATTGCAAAGCAAACAGCTAGATAGTATTGTAGCTTTTTTAAGTTACTGTAACTTCGTGTTTTATAATAAAGTTACATTCTAAACTAGTTTGAAATCCATTTTTCTCTTTTCTACATTTTGGAAGTCGTTATAAAATAATATAAAATAAAATAATGATAGTTTACAACTTTAAAAATATTTAATGTAAAAAGTCTTGGAGGCTTGCATAATAACTCAGTAACACAAATAAATTTGAGAATGTTCTCGATTTCTAGTTGAAAGCTATCGTAGATAACTTAAAATGATTACTAGAGTATTATGGTATCGGCAAGCTCTTTTGTGGTAAGTTCTTACATTATGACAATCTTTTTATTTTAAAAAATCGTGTAATTAATTTAAGTCATGTATAAATTTACTACTCATCGTGGAAGGGAACAAAAAGGAGAGAGTTAAGATGTCATAACAGACATTGGCCTTGAAAAGTAACTAAATGCGCGTCATTTAGATGTACGATTTAAATTGAATTCACTAAGTCGGCTGCTGACTATACTTACTTGCATCGTACCCAAAAATCTTAATTTAGGTATGTTTGAACTTATAACTCCGTATAATCTAGAATCGTCCCACGTTTTGTTTGTATTGTGCTGCGATACTTTGTTTTTCGCAACTTTGTTGTGTGTTGACATAATGACGTCCCGTTTTGAGTGTAAACCTTTCACCTACACAATACTTACCATTAGGAGACAATAGAACGGTGTGGTTGTAGAATTAAATTAATTCCTTAAATCATACTAACTATTATCCCTGCTTTCTTTGTTCCATTTTCTATTTTGATCTACTAACTACCTTTTTACTTTCTCTAACCTCTTGTTGGTGACATTGTGGATGAAAATGTGCAGGAAGCTACAATGGAAGAAGTAAGTGTACTATGGGTAAATTTTATGTGCTGTGTTTTTGTCGAATTTGTTACAGTCGTTTTAATACGTTCTATGTATGAACTTCTTCATATTTTAACGAGTAGAATAAACTGTATGTTCTAGTGTGCTTATTAGATATTTTAAAAATCTGTATCTGTATATTCGCATGCAAACTAGGACATCTCTCTTCTGTTCACTTATTTGCGATATAATAAGTGTGTTTAGTGAAAACTAATAGTTGTAGATTTAGATGCAAGTAACGATTGTTAGTAAAAGAATTTAGGAACGATTTTTCTGCACTTGCTTAAGGAAAGTACTCCCAATTTAAATGGAGTTGCAGTGCATGTACGTACATACATAAGTGCTTTCCTTCTCTCTATCTTTTAAAATACTCATTTATTAGTAGTACTTTTAGAATCATGTCCCTGCCCCGAACAAATGATCTAATGAATTGCAGTATTCTAAATGCAGCCAATTAGTACTAGTTGGAGACAAGTTTTTGGAATAGCATTTGGCAAAGTTGCTAGGGAGATAACCATGTAAGCACAAGGTTGTACAAGCAAGTAACAGATTTCCATGTTTAGTTGCGCATGTGCCGCACCGTGAAAAATCTCCACAAAACAATGTTGTTTTTAGTAATGATTTTTGTTCAATTTTTTACATTCATCCATATTTTAAGTATCTGGAAAGTATATATGCGGAGATGCTTACTTAGGTGCTTTCGCTGAAGTTTCCTTATATAATTATTGTTGTTTAACTGACTATAAGATACTTTATTACCTTTCAATATAGGATTTAAGTGTTTAAAGAATGATTGTTGGGATCATGAACTAAATTACAGTATTTTCTTTATTTTAAAATAGGTTGACATAGTTGTTAGCTATTCTTTATTTTCTGTTTAAGAATTATCTTTGAGACATTATGGAAGGTAGAATTTAATTGTTCACGAACTGATGGAAAATAAATTTGAAGGCGCGAACAAAAGCGCACTTGAATGTTATTTGATAGAATTAAGAATTGCCAGTTAGTAGCCTTTTAATCAAGCTGTTATATGTGGCTATTATCCAGTAAGTGTCGCATTAAATAGTCCGTTAGCTTAGTGAATTTAATTACATTAGACAGCTCTGCAATATTTACAATGTTAGATTTAATGTCCTATATGTCATTGTGCATGTATCGTGTAAATCGTACATATAATAATCGTCCATAATTCTTACAGAAAGACGATGAATATTACGTCCTAAAAATAAGAAAAAATTAATTAGAAGTCAAATTATACATTTAGTTTTATAATAAATTCGGAACATCTAATTGCTTCATCCTATTAACAGAATATCCATTTTAATGTTTAATCAACGCACTTCACTGAGTTTACAAGTCTCGAATTTCCTTTATAATCACTCACCATTGACGTTGGATGGAGTTGTTAGTTGTGTCGATGATAGACAACTAACTACAACGAGAAAAGAAGAGTGAGAATTATTATTAAACAAAATGAACGACTCAGAACAAGAAATAATATCTTCTATGCTAAAATACAGAGTAGAGTTTCTTTTCTTTTAAACGAGTCCCGATTTATTACTTTATGATATGTATATATATATATCAACCCCATACTTCTAATATCTGTGTAACTTTCTTAGTGTCAATTACTGTTTCGAAATTGCTGATTGTAATTGGTGTATAGAAAGATTAATTAAGACTATTACTTTCGTGCATTTACTACTGTGACACAGCATTGTTTTTCTCACTAAGATATTATATATTCTTCTTATTTAAGTTTCCTGGTTAGCTTCATGGTTGATGCACGTGGCGGAGCGATGAGAGGTTGTCGTCACTCTGGTGTGAGAGTCATAATTCCACCTCGAAAAGCGTCAATGCCTATGCGAGTAACGTGTCGTTACTTGAAGAAAGACAAGCTTACACATCCACCACCTTTGATGGAAGGTGAAGCTCTAGCAAGCCGAATTTTGGAACTGGGACCAGTTGGAGCCAAATTTCTTGGGTAAGAATACAAAACTGTAGTTTTTTTGGTAGTTATGTTTCCAGTACGCTTGTAATATGTATTTGATAAAACGAAATATATGATTCATTGTATCATCAACGAGGAAATTCTCAGAAGTAAAAGGTCGAGAAGAGAATAATTCTAATTCGTATATGTTAGCATTTTTCGTTTGGATATTTTTCTCTTTGCTTTCTCTTGTATCAAATCATGAGGTAGCGGAATATTTCCTGTGATACTTCTACGCTGTACTGCTCACAATAAAATATTAGACTGCGTAAATAGTATTCCTTGCACAAATTACAAAATCTTTGTGTATAATAATCACTTAAAAGTTCGAAAAAATCATGGCACAAAATTTTAAAGATTTTGATTTCCGAAATATTCGTTTATATGCAAATCTATATGGAGACCTACAGTTGCGTTGTTATAATGCATTCAATAGGTTTACCAATAATTAAGCGCCCAAAATGTCAATTCTTTCTCTTTTCAATGGAAGTTAAATTTCTGACATTTTTCTTGTCCTTTTCCTAGCCTTCGTAATTAAATTCTTAATTTCAATGCCAATTTGGAACGCACGTGTAAAAACAGGCCTCAATTTTCATTTATTAGGGTTCTAGTTTCTCACATTTTTCATTTCTTTTTTTTTTTTAATTATTCAGTATATTTTGTTGAACTTTGCTTTTACTATTATGTAGCTTCCGTGACCTTCTAGATTGTAGAAACTTTCAAGTTTAATATCATGTTAGTTAAGGTAAATTCTTGACGTGAAGCAAAATGTGATAACGTTTTTTTGACTTCCTCGACCAACCACTCAACTTCTTTCATTTCATTATTTTCATGGACCACAAACACCATATTTAAGATATACCCCCTGAAGCGTTGGAGGTTGATTATAGCGTTGATTCGTAAGATCTATGTTGGTATCTTCCCGAAACTTGAAAAGCTTTCCTGCTCATGGATGTGGTTCTCTGATAGAAATAATACTTTATACTTAGGGTGAAAAGTGAACCGACGAAGTTTTATATCGTCACTTTTTGTGCTGTTTACTTATTTATTTTATTATTTATTTATTGTCTTATTTTTCATGGCAGAGTTAAGGCCACAAAGGCCTTCTCTTCCACTCAATCATATATATACATAATCTATCCAAGCAGTCATCTTAATATATGGGATGATAATTAATTAAAAAAAAGAATAAACACTAAGTTAGTACACATAACTACATAAACGAAAAAATCAAGCAGACACCTACGTGTTGTTCACGTTTTTTAAAAGACGCAAGGCTGTACACCGTTTATTAGACTAATAACACACACGGATATTCATCGATAATAATAAAACACACAAAGATAATTTATCAGCATAGTTAGAAAGAGCTTTGCATTCTCTCTTATTCTTTCCTTCTTTATTTATTTAATTTTTGAATTTACTCTCCGTTTTCATCTGTTCTGGGGCAGTACCACAGCGGAGACTTAGCATTGACGTCTCACACAGTTAATATATCAACATTTATAAATTTATTCAATATGTAATCCAGTTTATGTATAAATATATCATTTGGGAGGGAGAACTGTCAGTAAATATTTACTAGTATTAATTTGTTGTTTTTATACATTATCTCCATGCACTGGACCCACCTGTCACAAAAGTCCGTATGCAACAGTACTTCGAGCTCCTTGCTAAAGATAACCGACGCAACCATTGGATTTTCTTCTACTGGTAAAACTGTTCTGGCATCGACCGGCATACTAAGTAATTTTCCTCTGTACGTATATGGTTCCTGGATGCAGGCCACGTCTACATTTTCCTTCTCGCATAAGCATCTCAGCTCGCCACAGGCATGTTTAGATCTGTCCGCATTGAGCTGAAGTATTCTCATCCCAAATGTTTTAAGGTTGTCTTGTGTAGACGTGGCATGCCGGATACTTTTCCGCTGGATTGAAGGTAATCCGGCCGTATGCCATCACGAATTGCCTGTATACGTTGTTTAACTGGAAATTTTCCCCTCTTCTTTCGAAGACCCTGTCAATCAACTCCAGCGGATCTTTGGGGTCTGTTGTAATTACGTTCGCCCTGAGGTTAATCCTGTCGACTCCTTCAATGATAGGAAACGTTATTGTTTTACCTTGTGGGTGTATGTTTCGAACTATTATCCTCATAGCGGCCGTCAGGATGTTAGGTTCCTCCATTCTGGACAGGTTATAATCCAGTTGCATGGTATTATAAAAAATTTATTGTATCAAATTTGGGTTTCTTCGCCAGCATTTCCTCCGTTTCATCTTGTTCATTTTCATTTACACTCCCATTCACACTTATTACATTAGTATCTCTTTCATTCATTCTTTCCTTTCCACATCCATCGGGATGGGACCGCCGGTGTAGTCAATCTTCTTTCTTCACCTGTAGAACCTTGGTATCCAGGTCCTCCATCCGCTTCTCTTTCGCTTTTTGGTTTTATGTTCTTTTGATTTCTCTCGTTCGTCATCGATTGATTCGCCCCCCAAATCGCTTTCTCCTGCCATCTTTTGCTGTTTCTCTTCTTCTAGGTTCCCTTTAATACTTTCTTGTTTTAGTTGTTCCCTCATTTCTACATCTGCATCTTCTTCCTTCAGTTGCTGTATGTTCTTTTCTATAGTCCTGAAGAGTAGATTATCTGTAATTTTCATGTGAAAGCCTACGCTATTAATTTTATTTTTCCAGTTTTTAATTAGCTTCAGGACGTCTAATGGAGATGTCTTCCACAAACCTATCCCGATAGTGGGTATTGTTAGCTCCTTCCTTTTTCCAAGGTTGCATGTAGAAAGAAGGTCCAACAGGAGCCCCAAATCCTTAAGAAACTCTTCCTTCGATGACTTAATATGTATATATCACAACCAAAAGTATTTTCGCTGTAATATAAATGTAACCCAGAGGACCTTCGGGGTCGCATTGTGGCTGCAGCGGACGAACTTCGTCGCAACAGGGAGGTACTGCGCCAATGTACACAATCATTACTGGTGCGGGCCCACAAGTGTATTGAGGTTAAGGGTGACATTTTCGAACACCTGATCTAACACTTGTGCATTGTAGAGGTGACCTTAGTGTCCTGTAACATGTTGTCTCACTTTCGCAGTGATTTAGTGTAGTGCTAGTGGGTCAAATTTGTCACCATGACACAACGTTCTTGTAAATATATCTCTGCAATGAAGCCTGAAAACATATATGTTTATATGAACTTTTTTTATATACTGGTCATGTACAATCACCTCCTCAGTTATTTACCCTTAATCCTGAAACACCCTGTATATTATCAAATCTATCTGATATTCAGTACAAGTTCATTTCAAATGGAGTATCAACTGTACGATTGGAAATGTTTGGTCATATATATATATATATATAATGTGTGTGTGTATATATATATATATATATATATATATATATATATATATAT
>JAGDQP010001112.1:3105-13768 GCA_022664845.1 Lepisma saccharinum
AGGTGATCAGATCGTTGGCAAAATGGAGTAGGGGAAACGCGCTGGACATTGTAGTACGAAAGCAAACTAACATGGGTTCAAATCTTCTTCCAGCCAAAGATTCTTTTTACAAAGCAATCGTGAATAATCTAATCATCTCTTCTCATACAAAACGGAGAATATTTCCGGCTGTGGAGTGGAGCAACTAAGTCACTATAGCGAGGAAGACCATTTGCGAATGTTGGTTGGGAAAGTTCAAATCAAGTCTCAGGGGGTTACAAGGAAAGTAAACAACACGTCATTGATCAGAAATACGCACTTTTCATGTTATTATTCTTAGAAAGGAACACCATAACATGTTAAGCAAGCGTTAGGTACAGCCAGCTGTGGAGTATCGCTAGCGTACGGGACTTCTAATTTGAAAACCTGCGTTCGATTACCCACCAGCCAGTTTCTTTTTCGCATACACTGAAGTATTCAAACAGATTTATCTCCGGGTTATGGAGAACCTACGAAGTCAGAATCCGAGTAAACAGTGCGTGTGCTGTTTAGCATAATGATAATGTAATTTTCATGTTTTTCATTGGTCTCTTCCTCTCTTTGTTGCTGTGCTGTATTCTTATCGCATCTTTGCTGCGTCTTCCAGAGCCAATTTCGGGCCACTTTCGATGACCCGGTGATACGGCCTGACCCAAACATAAGTGACCCGGTCTGGAAACCCTATTTAACTGGGAATTTCGGGGTCGTATTTTTCTTGTTCTCGGGGTCACATCTCCGGTCCTGGTCACCCCTTAAAGAAACATTGTTCAAACGGAATGAAATAATTAAAATCTCTCCTTCATCCTACGGGTTATCAAGTATAAATCTAATCAATGGGTCAACATGGCCTACAGTATCTACTGTTTTTTTACAATCAGCGATTCCGCTAGACTCCGGTCCCTGTAGTGGATGTCAGCCCAAATCCTGGAGATGTACCCCCAACTTTAACATATTGGGGACAAACGTTGATAGAAACTGTGCAAAACTCTACGCCCACCCTCCCAATTTTGACTTTACGCCCCCAATCTGAAAATCCTGGCAGCATGCTTGATTACAAAGTATTGCGAACCAGTATGTTTAATAAACCCCACCGAATTTGCAGACTAACCCCGCGCAAACAAACAATGTGTGTTACACATTTGACATTATCCTAGATGTGTATCAAAACTCTGGAGTTTCACCGGAAATCATAAGTATTTATTCTGACCACCAAGTTTGGTCTCCATCTTGAAAGTGATTTAATGAATTTTTGAAGCACCCTTTATATATTCGAATAACCCTGCAAAAATATAAAATCACTTCTCTCTTGCTGTTAGATTTGATTTGTGGGAACTGAACTTTATACTGTGAGAACTGAACTTAATATTTTTTACTACGTTTAAATTCCATATTTTTTATCTGTACTTCTTCTTCTTCTATTTCTCCTTCTCTCTTTCTCACTTTCTCTCATTTCTCTG
The DNA here is from genome assembly GCA_022664845.1 of Lepisma saccharinum. Taxonomy (NCBI): domain Eukaryota; kingdom Metazoa; phylum Arthropoda; class Insecta; order Zygentoma; family Lepismatidae; genus Lepisma; species Lepisma saccharinum. The sequence goes on from JAGDQP010001112.1 coordinate 4,581, forward strand.
CCTCTGTCTTACAGACATCCATCGGTTTCAATGTTTCATTGTATGTTTAAATTTCTCCCTTGATCAACTTATGTATATTGATTCGTCTCGCTTTCATTTTATCGATACTAATACATGTCTATTAAATAAAAACGTGTTCATGACTTTTGCCGATTTTAGTATGGGCGAGACGAAGGAAGGAGAAAGAGGGGGTCTGTTTACTAGAAACGATTATGGGATAGGAATTTGCCATTTGGGTTTCCTAGCTGGACGGCGTTCGCTGTCGCAATATTTTTGATGCAAAGTGTACCATCCCGGTATATGCCTGGTGTGACTGAGGAAAACACTGGGAAAACCTAAGTCAGGACAGTCAGCCGCTGGTACCGAACCGAGGTCCTCCCGAATACGAAACCAACGTTCTACGAAATAAGGTACGATGCTCGGAAGAAAGCATACTCGTTTCGATGTTTATCACATGCACACACACACAATATCATAGGCACGCCCATACAAAATAACGTAAATAACAATATAATATCAGAAATTATCAAGCATAAGTATCGTGCATCGTGCCCTATTTTTAAGAACTGATAGAAACAGACCTTTTCTCTTGTCTTTCATGCATAAGGTTAGTGTTCTACGGAATTCATTAAGAAAGAAAAAAGAAAGAAACCATGGGTTTTAAAATTCATTTTTGTTTCTCCATATTCGGTAAGGATCTTTTCTATTGGTCAATTTGAATTAAACTTTTCAGTACCCTTCAACTAGAAGCCCACCTAAAATAAAAATTTTGTTAGGTTTCCTATTTTATTGTTTGAAATGGTACTCTCTTAAGTTTTTCATTATTTGCTACATACTACAAGAAATCATAAATATATTTTTCAGAACCCAGGACATGTGATAATGTTTTCTGTTAAAGAAAAGAAAATTCCAACCTTGCTCGCTTACTCACACTCTTTCAGAATCACACACCGCCGACTCAACGTTAATTGGGTGGCCTATCAGCTGGGCTTAGAGAAAAATCGTGTATAACAAAGTGATGTGAACTTAACTTTGGCCATGATAGTACATTCCATATAATGAAAAAATACAGAACCTAGTTTTGGCTAACCCGTTTTCACTTGGTTAATATTGTGTCTAACTCTTGAGACTTTCTGTCATAAAATGAGTATCTATTATAACAGGAAGTATCGACACAGCTATTACTCCATACGGTGTTTTATTTATTAAGTGATGATTAAGTCGACTGTGTATGTTATCGAAATAATGATCACACACAGCTTTTCGTAATTCTTTTTGGATTGATAGTTCTTTTTAGATGATTATAGATGTGTCTGTGATACTTATTTGCAAGGAAATAAACCGTATATATAGTTTATTAGCTGTTAGAAGCATAGTTCCATAAAGTTTATCCGTTGGTAACTCCTCGCGTCGAGCACATGAAGTGAGTATCAAAGTGAAGAGCTTCCTGTATAATCATAATTACATAGACTTTTTTCAAACAAGGATATACTCTTTACCACTTTCTCTACATCTTTTTGATTAAGTGTGTAGCACAATACGTGAGATTCATCACACGAGATGACAGTACTTGATTCCATCCTCCTAATCGCATATTTGTGTATAGCATAAATTCACTAGGTATTTATGTAAAAAATTATGAAATACGGCTCTTCGAAAATGATTTTTGCATGGTATCCATCAGTAGGTATTTATTATAATAGTGTCTATGTAAATTATTTGTAAGTGAATGAGAGATATAAAGCATACATATGACAAAGTGTGGGTCAATATCTGGCTAACCTAAACCGAACTTTCTCTATTACTTATCCCTACGCTTTTCCTCATGACGCCATATCTGTGTGTAAATCAAATTGAGTACGTATTTATGTAAAGGGTTGTAAAATCCAACTCTTCAAACTGTTTTGGTTTTGCTGTGCGTCGGTATGTATTTATGGAAGTACCTATAGACATTATTTATAAGGGAAATAGTCGTATAAAACATACAAATGCAAAAGTATGAGTCTTTGGCTGTCTGACCCAAACTAAACTGAACTTTATGTATTACTCATCCACCACACATGATATTGTAAGGTATTATAATTGAACGCGCTCGATTTTTTTGATACGTACCAGAAGGTAGTGGAATGCACACTGAAATAATTCATTATCTTATTCCTTCATTGTTCAAGGAACCAACTAGAGTAAAGAGAATGAATGATCTAGTCTGCAACATTGTGATCAAGTAATTAACTACCACTCTATTTACACCTTTAAAATATTTTTTTCTTTTAACTTATACAATGAAACAAAAGGGAACATTTGTGTTTGTTTAATTTTGCATTGTATCAGGCTTTGTTTCTTATTTGCATGTGGACTGCCTAATGCTTTTGTTAGGAATACACAATTTACTACTCCACAATCAAAATTTCTTTAGCCTATGAGAAATTTAGAAATCAAATAGATTCTTCACTCAACGATTCGGAACAACTGGAGTTCAATACTTTATGGAAGTTTAGTTAACAAGATGATTTCCATGCGTTACTATTTATAGAATTTTTTTCACTCACTTAATTTTTTCTTTTCATATAAAGGAAGAAAGTGGGAAATTTTTAAGTGCTTTGTTGTTTATTTTCTTTCAAGGAACTGCTATTACCAAGACACATATTTTTTCTCGCTCTCTCTGTCACTTGTTCAAAATGTATACTTCTTATCTTCTCTTCTAAGGTATTAATAATTAAATTAAATTCAGTTCAACTTATCTTACACTAGTTATTGCTATCATCTCTTGAGTTAGGGGAGTATCTAAATATTAGCTCAGTTAAGGAATCGATATAACCATCACTGATTCTTAGAAATAGTTGATACATTGAGATTATAAGGGAAGGATTAACTGACTTTCAAAGAAGGACTAGACCTCAATATATTATGAAAGTTCTTTAACAAGATGATTTGCATGGGTTAGTATTTACCTTTACTATCTATTAGAAATAAGTAGAACAATTATAGTAAGGATGTCAAAGTAAATAAGCTTCTTAGATTTCAATTATGTAATATTTCGAAGTTTATATGAAAAGTCTTTCTTTAGTTATAACTCTTACTCATATCTCAAACTTTTCTTTGCTCCCGTTTAGTGAATTTTTAGTGAAGCTGCCATCTAGTAAAGCTAACCTAATTGTACCAAAGTTAGAACCCCTTCATTTCTTGCACAAAGAAAAATTAAATAAAAGCGACTGCCACATTATCTATGTCAAGTTAAATTGGAGATCAAAGTAATGTAATGGAAGTTCTCATGAAAACCATTCGCTGACTACTTAATTGAAACAAGTGTTTTAACCTGTTGGCTTGGCTAAACTTGATGACACTAGAAGTTGACCGAATCGATTGTACTGTTTGTTTCACTTCGTTTCCAAAACTGTATTATGAAAATACTCATACAGGTGAGAATGTGTGCTTTCGTTAAGCGTAAGATGTGTTTCAATTGTCTATTATCTCAAATCGCAAGCTAAGCAAACAAGGAAAGCTTTCATAAAATCATTAGGATGATAATCAATGACTAAATAGTTAATTGAAAGCCGTGCTTTTATTCCGTCGGCTTGGCTGAACTTGAGGGTCCAGTTGAACGAATTGATTGTACAGTTAGATTCACTTCGTTTCCAACCCTGTACAATCAAAATGGTGCTGCATGTGAGGGGAGCCTTACGTTTCGGTACAGGATGTTTTGGTGTGAGAATATCTTGGTGTAAAATTTTAATCTTTACACCGAAACATCCTATCTAGTTAACGAAAATTACAGACAGTAAAAATGCTTTGAAATGTACTTTACTTGTATTTTAGTAGAATAGTAAATAATAAAGACCAAAATAGTATTTAAAAAGGCATAATGGGCCTATACATTTTTCTAACTGTAACGGGATCACAAATAAAGATGTCAAGTAGGACATATTTATTGATTACACTAGCTAAAACCAGAAAGTAGCTTAGATTGTACCATAATTTCTTTAGTAATTCCACATCGCTGAATACGAAAATGGTCTTCATTTTGTTTTATTGGTTCGTGTTTAGAAGACACCGGCTTCCCTGATGCACTGACGCAAATGGAATATATGTGATGATTTGAAAACTGTGAGTATTGTAATGTGGTTCTAGCAGGATTATACGAAGTATTACTGCTTCCTTTGCGAGTAGAAAAGCCATGCTAAGTTTAAATTATGAAATGAACGAATGGATTTTAAGAGAATATTTAGTGCCCGGTGTGATAAACGTTTCATTCGAGCCATTAATGAAACCAAGCAAAATAGTCCTACCACCGTTACATATTTCGTCGAGTATATACAATTTTGGTTGTTAGAATTTACAGTTTAAATAAAAGTTTTTGTTAGTATACTTATATTTTCTTAACTATCATAAATACCATGATGCATATAAATCTGAAAAATAAAAAAACACATAATTCATAATCTATCCTTGACATCAGGATAAGGAAGAGCAAAAAAGTAAGAAAATTGGGCCCACTGCTAATTGTCGCGTTGCCTACAGGAAATTTAATACACCTTCCAAATCGTAGTTACAAATAAGGGTAAGACAATAAACAATCTTTATTTATTTAGACGGCGTCCATAACAGTGGCTAAGTAAAAACTAACTCTACATCGAAAACGGCTTTATAATACAGTTTTAAAATGTTGAAATTAGCATTAAAATCTTAAATAATACAGCATTCAGAATTATTAGCTTGTAAGGCATGATTTTCAGTGACCTGGAAAACTTTGTAAAGTCAGGTAATTCAGCTTACAAGTAAAAGAAGTGGAAAATATCTAGGAATTACATAAAAAATGTCAAACATCTAGAAAAGTCAGCGAATATTAAGTATGGAATTTTGTTTCTCCGAACATATTGTCTGAAACCTTAATTTTGCTTCAATACATATTTCTTGTATAATAAAACATGCCTGAAAAAGATGGATACTCTTACAAGTGGAGCCCTAGGGGAGTTAAAATTAATTTTATTTTCACAGCAGATCTTGCATAGAGAAACTCCCTAAAATTGTCCACTTAAATATTTGCTTTTGGTAATGATAATGGTATTAATAATTATTTATACAAATACGCCCTTCACTGAACCAACACATACAAACATGGCTCCATACGAAGTACTATCAAATGCCTTATTTCGTGTTATGAATGCCACCTATTTTGGAACAAAATTCACTGGCATAATGACGAGCGAGTGAAGGTAGACTAGATTATTTTTCATTATTCGAGATGCACATAACATTTAATACTAATTTTGTGTGTCCACTCTCAACGCGGAGGAAGCTAAATGGTTACAAGGACCTTTCACTCACTTATGACAAGTCCTTGGCTCAAAACTTGGCTTATGTTTAAGTTTCTTCGCCACAATAAACTTCACTTTACCACACATTATGAATTAGATGTTAAATTTTCGGTTCATAATAGATGGACCCTACATGCCGTTTCTAAGATAAAAGAACTGCAAAATCAATTTCCCTCTTGTACATAGGGTATAATGCTTTTTACTCCCTGCCTGTTGTGTGGTATACCGTATATGTAAACATTACCTAGAAAATCTTTGCTTATGTCACAGCTTTATGAAACAAACAAATAGCCTCTAAGCCACTCAACCACGGCCACTCGGTATTTACAATTTGAGACTGAAACAAGGAGCTTGAAGCAGAATGCTGATAAAATAGTGCTCTTGGTCACTAATCGCCACACATACACAAAAACTGTGTCAACATTCACTCCAACTCATGAGGTTGGAGTATGAATGTTCACTGTTATCTTTTAATGTTTCCAAAAAGTCGAGTAATATGTTTCCAAGAAGTCGAGTAATATGTTTCTAAAAAGTTGAGTAATATGTTTCCAAAAAGTCAAGTAATATGTTACCAAAAAGTCGAGTAACTTGTGGCTAAATTTGAACAATGATTATAATATCTTCCTTGATCTTGTATAAAATATTGTAATATGCATTCTCTAAATGTGCACTCTTATCTTCACTCTCATTTTAAGGGTAGTCCTTTGAGGTGACTTCTGATACCAATTTTGAATATTATTTTTCACTTCTATTGAACTTAACTCCTCAGGAGCTTACGAGAGCAATAACATAAGTACATTCAAATGATCGGGGGTGAGACGTTGTCTCAGTGTATTACAGATACAACCCAAGATGGAAATTAACCATTCTATCATGGATGAGTTAGTTTTCGTTTTAATCACAATATAGCAATATTTATTTTCAACTTGTGCAAAACAAAGGCTAAAAGGAATTATCTAACGTAACTCACTCGATCTAGCTGCGAACAAACTATCTGTGGTTACATTTTATTGAAACCACCTACCGGCTACGTTTGGAACGGGTCAAAAAACCGGAACAACTTTAGAAGTAATCAATCGGACGTGGTATATTAGAGAATCTGTCTTCTTGAAAGGAGTTTTAAGATACACTGAATTCTCGTTTATCCGGAACGATTTTCGAAAAATATAAAGTAATTTTTGTCAGTTTCAAAATACATCGTATATAAATTAGGGCATTTTATTATTCTCCGCAGTGTAAATGTGCAATATTTTACTATATTTACTGTTTACATATACCATTATGTTCCTCAATAATTATGGTAAATTATTTATGTTTTTGCAGGCTCTAAAATCATGAAAAATTGTAAATCTGGATTATCCGGAACGTGTCCAGTCCCATCAACTCCGGATAAACGAGGTTTTAGTGTAATGGATATTAAATGTGACAAACATTTCAAATTTTAATTCCTTACGTTGTAGAACTATGAAAACTTCAGTAAGAATTTTGGAGGGAAAAATCAAAACTTTGGTGAAATCTCCCTAAGGGCTCTACGAAAAACACTGACTACAGTAATTCTGTAATAGCTTATTTCCACATAATCTTAATTTTGAGCAACTATTAAATTAGAACTTTCACCATTAAGAAAAAGAACTGAATTATTAACAGTAACTTTTTAGTGTGAACGTAACTTGAAAAAAAAATGACAGAGTAATTGAATGCCATGCATGTCCTTGAACTGAACTCAAATCCTATCTTTGTGCCAGGAGAATGCTGTACCATTGAGCTTCCTTCGGTGAATCCAGTTTCCTGTGCACATTATAAGATTCCTTAGGCATCACTGATAGTTGTTACATTTAAATGAAACGACCACTAGTATTGTAAGAATAATATGGAATTTTGAGAGTCTGGTCACATGTTAGATCCGTAGCCTTACATCTGAATTTAATTTGGAACGCCACTTCAAAGGTTACAGCCCTAACTTGAAAAGGAAAGAATATTTTAGGAAAAGAAAGTCATTCTCTTCATTTTACAATAATATATTTTGTGAACTACGTAGAAGGTCTAAGAAATTAATTAACACAGCATATAAAACTATCTACGTGAAATTGAGAATAATGTTGATGTCGAAGTTGGCTAATTCTGGAAATACTTTCATAATAAAAAGAGGAACAAGAGCGACTATCCAAGTGATATGGAATATAAAAGTACTGTATTAAGAAACAATCAAGAAATTGTGGATGGGTTTGCAAATGTATTTAGTAATATATATAATGATAAGACATCCGATGAAGTTATAGATGCAACAAATAATTTCCGAGTTTATTACAATTTAGATATAAAAGAAATAACTAGAAGAGATTATGAAACAACAGTGAAGAAATTAAAATCAAGTCGAACTTGTGGTCCTGATGCAATTCCTGTACATATTTTTAAAGCATGTAGTGAACTATTAGAAAAACCTTTACTATTTATTTTTAACTTGGCAATCGAAACTTCTGTATTCCCGAATCTATGGAAGATAAGTAGAGTTTGTCCAATATTTAAGTATGGTAACAAAGCAAATTTGGAAAACTACAGGCCAATATCTATTTTACTTACCCCTTCTAAACTACTTGATTCAATTTTATTCGAAAAAGTGTTTAGTCATGTAAAACCATTCATTTCACCTTTCCAACATGGGTTCTACAGAAATAGATCAACCATAACTAATTTGTCAATTTTCACTTAATTTGTTTCTGAATGTTTAAATTCTAACTGTTCTGTCGATGCAATATATTTAGATTTCTCAAAGGCATTTGACAAACTTCATCATAGTCTTCTGCTTACAAAGTTGAACACTTATGGCATGTCGGCAAGGTTAATAAATTTAATGAGATCATATTTATCCGATAGAAAGCAGTATGTTACGTACCGATTGTCGAAATATAGCTATTATAAGGCTTCATCAGGAGTACCTCAAGGCTCAAACTTTGGGTCACTACTATTCCAATTATTTATTAATGATCTACCGTTGGAGATAAAGCATTCCAAATGCTTATTATTTGCAGATGTAAAACCATTCATCGAACTAGTTGACGAACACAGTTGTAACAAACTTCAGGAAGATTTCAATAATTGTTATGATTGGAGTATAAGAAATATGCTGTATGTTAACGTAAAAAAATGTAGTACTATATCTTTTACCAGAAAACGTAACTCAACAGAATTTGAATATAAACTTAATAATAATAATAAAGTAGGTAGGATTAACCAGGTAAGAGATCTTGGTGTAATTTTGAATAGCAAATTGACTTTTGAAAATCATATTGAGAAACTTACTAATGAAACTTACAAATTACTGAGGTTTGTAATTCGGAATACAAAGGACTTCAACGACATTAGGGTTCTTATAACACTTTATAATAGTATTGTAAGAAGTAAATTAGAGTATGCATCTCTGGTCTGGTCCCATTCCTTAAAAACTTAATTGGAAAATTGGAGAAAGTTCAGAACAAATTTTTAAGGTACCATTATTACAGAAAATTTAAAACATCTTCATATAAAGAGAGAATCTCTTATAATAGCCTACTGGTAGATTTTCAATAAGACTCCTTATCTAAAAGATGAGAATTAGCGGAACTCGTATTCCTTTTTAAATTGGTAAATGGTAATATTGATTGCGGAGATCTGTTAGAAAAAATAAATTTCAATGTCGGCAGACTATCAGTACGTAAGAGACTACCGTTATACATACCGTTTTCTAATATATTGATACACATGAACTCCCCGATGGTCAGGATTAGTAAGAGACACAACAGTATGCTTCAAAGAAATAGTAATATAGATTTTGCATTGAAATTTACAGATTTTCTAAGTTTTATCAGATAGATGTTGTAAACGCTTCCAAATTAT
>JAGDQP010001112.1:13778-29342 GCA_022664845.1 Lepisma saccharinum
TACTTATCTTTAACATATTTAGTAACTTTTTAAATCTTATTTGCTTACCTCTATAATTTTTAGTAATATTGTTATATATTGTATTTGAATATCATGTTTAAAAATATTCATGTATTTGAATATCATGTACACTTTTGTACTCTGCATAACCTACAATAACTGAAGATAGCTTTCAATTACGGGTATGAGTTACATAAATTAATATGGATTTTACACCGAATATATATATCCAAAAAACAGTTTTCTTGAGTGCAGACGTGTTTTAGCATCTCTCCAGAAGTCAGTGAACCGTGACGTGATGGGTGTCGATGTTGTTACTTGGAGATTTCGTATAGGGAGGTTTGTGGCTAAAGTGAAAGTGAAGTGTTGCGAACCTTGTGGAAATTTTGAATTCTTCCCTTCAATGCTCAAAATGTTTACGTTTGGTGTGTATATTGCAGCACTGTGATCTCTGGAGTGGAAGTTAATCCAGGCCCTACGTCATTGGATGACTTGTACAAAAAATTGGAAGAAATGGATAAGAAAATAACAAGCATTTCTAGTGCAACAAATAATTTGAGTGTGCAGCTTCAAGTGGTAGTGAACGAACTTAATGTGGTGAAGAAGGAAAATGAGGAACTCAAGAAACAATTAGCTATTAATTGTGAGCTTTTAGATAAATTGGAAAACCAATCACGGCGTAATAACCTAATTTTTAGTAATATTGGGAATCGTAATGCAGTTGAATTTTGGGAAGAATCTGAACAACGAGTAATAGAGTTTGTCACAAAACAACGAAATGTAGATTTAAACTCTGAACATATTGAAAGAGCGCATTGACTCGGACGTGGACCAAATACACCGATAATTATGAAATTTTCTGCCTTCAAAAAGAAAAATGAAATTCTTAAAAATGCTTTTCGTGCGAAAGGAACCAGAGTTGTGATTTCAGAAGATTTCTCAGTGAATGTGCGTGAAACAAGGAAACAACTATTGAACTACATGAAGGATGCTCGTGCAAGAGGTGGTCGTGCGAGGCTTCAGTACAATAAACTATATATTAATAATAGACCTTTCACCCTTGAAGAGCTACAAAAAAGTGAAAAAACATTAGTGCAAAGTGAACAAATCGTTCAAAACAAAACTGCAGAGGTTGTAACACTGCATGCTCAAACGGAAGTTCTCTCAACCACCTGTTCGGATACCACTCCTACCACCCCCCACCTCCACCTCTAGCGATAAGAGACAAATGACGAGAACCACTCGTTCAACCATGATACAGCCCCCAAGGAACAAAGTTTGACAAAGAAAGGAATGTGAAGGGGGAAAGGGTAAGTTTTCCTCAACTGAAGTCAGTGAAGTGTACAATCATTTTCCAAATGTAACTAGTGGTTGTAGTGAAACAAAGAAATCGTTGCGAATTTATAATCAGAATGCTAGATCCTTGCGCGTTAAAACAAATGACTTTTTCTGTAGTGTAATATCAAATAATTACGATATAATTACAATTACTGAAACATGGACTAATGAATCTCATTATGACAGTGAATTATTTGATAATAGGTATACTGTTTTAAGACAGGATCGCAATATTAATAAAACTGGAAAGTCAAAGGGGAGTGGGGTACTTATCTCGGCTCATGAAAATTCAATCTGTGTTTATTGAATAGCTGTGATGATCAATATGAGTGTCTGATTGCTAGAATAACTGTAAAGGGGAGACCAATGTTTATCTGTGTTGTACATTTTGAACCGGTTTCAGGTATAGATTTGTATGATAACCTATTTGCATGCATTGAATCCACTTGTCCGCTAGGCAGTCCTATTCTCCTCATTGGTGATTTCAATTTACCGCAGATAACCGGAACCGAATTTGATTTTGAGCAAAGCGCATCTTTAAAATGTAGAAATTTATATAATTTTATACATTTTTATGATATGAGATCATTCAACAATGTTGCCAATAATAATAATCGCACACTAGATCTAGTTCTGTCAAATCTTGAAAATGTTGAAGTTAATAGAGAATTGTTACCGTTGATACCGGAAGATATCCATCACCCAGCTATAATAATAGAAATAGTTAACAGAAAGGTCAAGAAAGGAGAGCAGAAAATTAACACTTATTATAATTTTAGGAAGGCAAATTTTCTGATGTTGTATCAGGAACTACAAGCTATTGATTCGGAATTCTTACAAGTGTATCGGAATGTTAATAACTTAGTGAGTAAATTCTATAATATTGTCTATGAAATATTTGATAGGTGTGTTCCTCGTAAAATAAGTACTGTTTCAAAGTATCCGTGTTGGTTCACCAAAGATATTATTAGAAAACTTAAGGTCAAGGCACATTATCATAAACAATCCAGGGTCAAAACCATGAACTCAGCACCTTTCTATCAAGAATTTGCTCGATTACGTAGGGAAATTAAGAAAGACATTACAATTGCTTATAAGAGTTTTATAATTAATTCTGTAAATAATATTAATACCAACTCGAGCGAACAGTGGAATTTTATCAAAAATAAAAAAAGGCACCTACCGCCAAATGTATTAAAATTTAAAGGTCAGGAGCTGTCTAAGAATGATGAGATAGGGAATGCATTCGCTCAGTATTTTCAATCGGTATTTCTATCCTCCTCTCACGCATATAATAATCTTAATGGTGATGCTGTTAGAAATAGAAATTATGAAATAGGGACACTGTGCATTGACCAAATTCAACTAAAGGAAGTTGAAAATGCTATCAAAAGTTTAAAATAAACATTAATAAATGTAAATAAATGAGCCAACATAAATAAATGTAAAGTATTAGCATTTAATAGAAATAAAACATATTTAATATAATAAATGAAGCCTTGAAGTTACTAGGATTTGTAATTACGACGGGAAGATAATTCAACAACATATCAACATTGGAAAAAATTACTATGCTTATGTTCGCTCCAAGGTAGAATATGCTTCTTCTATTTGGAATCCATATCAATTGAAACGTTGCCAACAATTAGAGAAAATCGATTCAAAATTTCTTAAATTCCTGACTTTTAAAGAAACTCGAATCTATCCTGCTTATGATAGTTACAATGCAGTCATTAAGAATTTTACTATTCAGAGCTTAGAACAAAGTCGTAACATTGCTGATCTGTTATTTCTTAAAAAAATTGCTCAAAATAAGTTAGATTGTATGGATTTAGTTTCGACATTACAATTTCGTGTCCCATCATCTAAAACTCGCGTTAATAATACTGGTCTCTTCCACTGTAAAAAGGCAAGAACCAATATCTTGGTGAGGTCACCAATCTGGAGAATTTGTACTAGATATAACCAACTCTGTACAGTTCACAATGATCTGGACGTATGCTATATGTCGCCTAAAGAATTTAGAGATGCAATTGACAATAAAGTCTGTACATATACTTTGTAAAGCTCAACACTATAATTAAGCCATTCGATGTTGTGTTGTCACTAAATAAAAATAAAAAATAATAATACAATCCAATCATCATTTATTATTACCAATATTACATTTATATTCCTTTTTATATTTCCCTTTCATATTTCTCTCTTATATTTGAAGTGAACTTTCATTCATTTTTTTATAACATTCTAGTTTTAAGTAATGCCATGTTTAATAAAATGTATACGATTTTAACACGTAAAACCTGTAATAACCGGAGATGGCTCTCTCTTGCGGGTGTAAAGAAAAAAATATAAATAAATAAACTCGTCATTTATTTATGTTGCTCATATGTGGATGAATATATGTAAAGGGATTATGAATTATTGAATTATTTTCGAGAGTTCTGGTTCTTATAACTGAGGAATTACTTTGTGGTTTTTAGATTAAGATCCCATAACTTACTTGAACACAAAAAGTGCCAGTTATCGACAAATGAACGGTCATGTATCTTTTCTCCCAAACATTGAATAGGTGAGTTTAAAATAATATATTTATACTTTACCATTATGAAGCTGCCCCGCCACTTTATCATGCAGGTGGCAACGTTGCTACAGGTTGAACTTCACAAGCTTGAATAAATAATTTCCAAAGTTCAAACGTTCTGATTATCTGTGAATAGTAACCAGGAAAAGTCAGGGAATTCGTTTTAACTAAATGAGTGGGAATCTTGCAATCATCATTAAACTTTACTAAAAAAAGACGATTTCGCAGTAACGTAAAAGTTTGAGTAATTTACTATTCACTTATATCCACCAAGAACAGGACAGTTCCATTTAAAAGTTTATTTTAAGTGGTCTCTTCTCTCCACCAATGACAAGCCCATCCTAATTAAAAGCACATATATATTTACCGCAAAACCGATCCATCTGCCCCTGCCATGAACATTAACACCAGTTAAGTTTTCTGTTAAGCTATAGCATTGACATTGTTTATAATTAAGTAAAAATCAGAGAAACAAGGTTTCATATTGGTTACACCTTACTTTAGTTACATCCTTTGGCGGTAGGCGATATTTTGACCCCTTGATTGATACGCAGGGTACTTCTACACATTATAGACTAGAAGAAGTTATAGACTACTTTACTCATTGAAAACAATTCTGTTGTATATTTCCTCTCTTTGAGATGATACACAAATTGCATTTGAACATAACAAAGTATCTAAATCAACTTTCATGCACCGAAACGCTCTTGCACCGAATCATCTTTTGCACCCAAACGTCCTCACTCCGAAACATCCGTATACCGAAACGTTCCTGGACCTAAACGTTTTACACGAACTTTCCTGCACCGAAACGTCCTACACCGAAATATCCTGCACCGAAACGTCCTAGACCCGATAAGCTGTGCGTTCGTTAAGGTAACACGTGTTTCAATTGATTATTCACTCAAATCAAGACCAAAGCAAGTAAACAATCAAGCTTTCATAAATGCACTGACGTTAACTTGACATTATAGTGCACTCACTAGAGTAATTCACCCTACCTCTCAAGGAACTTACTATGATAATACAGCGCAGAATGTGCTCGCAAGATTGTACTGAGAAATTTATTAAGTTCTTTATTACAAAAAAATGGGAAATATATTAGATGCAAAGGGGGTACATTAGGGCGTGGGTATACGCGAAAGTGGTGGTAACATTATCCGAAAGTGTAACACGTGTTCTAATTGGCTATTTACCCAAGTCGCAAGCAAGACAACCAACACAATACAAGTAGGTTTGAAAAAAGATTCTTTAGAACATGCCACTTGTTACAATTCTTAAAACATGTCATAAATTTACTCCATGAAACTTCAACCAACTTTATTACCAACACCAATTAATTTTTTTTCTCTATCTTAACTTGCTCAAAATGTACACATGTTATCTTCTCTGCTCTAAGCTCTTAAAACTTAAATTCCATTCAACTTATGTTGCAGTATATAAATAAGCTGTAAGGGAAGACGCTGAGTTCAAACGCAGGCGGTGGGATTTGCAACAAAGGGGGTACATCCCTGATTAAGGGTGGGCATATGTGAAAGTGCTGTTAACGTTATCTGAAAGTGTAACACCTGTTTCAATTGCCTATTCACTCAAATCGAGAGCAAAGCAAGCAAGCAAAGTCAATTGTATATTCTCTCAAATCGCAAACAAAGCAAGTAAGGCAAGCTTTCATGAAAATAATTCATTATTCTCATTATGACATGTTTCAGTTTGCTATTGAATCAAATAACAAGCAAGACAAGCTTTCATGAAAATCAGCCCTTATTCTTACATGAAGAAATCACAATGAACTTCTATAAAGTTCAGAAGGCCTCAATAGATATCAGTTATTTTTTATACATTATACACACCAAAAATTTAAATAATAAAAGGAATATTTTTATTCTTTCTTTTAATATTAGAATGTTCTTAAAATATGTTTTGAGTCTATGAAAATGTCCTATCTCTGTGCTCAATCCCTGTTCTCATATTTCAAGCATTAAGCCAACGTATGAATATTTTTTATTCATCAACTCTGTTATAATTGTTCTTATCGCTTCAATATGTTGTTAAAAGATGAAAAGAAAAATAACTAAGTTGCCTTCACAGTAGCGAAAGTAACTTACTTACTTTTCCTGTTTTTACTTATATTTTCTATAACAAAGGGCAAGATAATTCCGTACATTAAAGAATCTTCTTGTTACACAAAAGTAAATTAAATTATAAAAATTAACAGAAATAAAGTGATTGTACTCTCACATTTTTATAAATTCCTTCTAACATCGTCCATTTATACTTTAAAAGTGATACACATCCACTTCAATATTATATATCCACTAAAGAAAACATAGGAAACTAGTCTAAGGCGTGATTTTATTACAACCGTACGTTGCGGTTTCGAAAACTTGTTACACTCTAATCTTTGTTCACTATGGAAGCAAGACTTATCAAAAGTATTTTCGAATAACAAAACAAATTAAATGTCTTATGCTTCTATAGATTGCCACACATAATCGTGTTTGATTTTATTCATATAAAAAGCAAAATATAGTAAAGCTCAATGAAGCTTGTAATTATACTTGCTAGATGGCGCGCAGCTAAAAGTGATACATAGGTAAGTGATTTAAAAATATTAGAGAAATCTTTTAATTATTATTTTTGTATGTTTAAATGCTATTAAATATATATGATACCTGTATTCACCATAAATTAATCAGAGACGTGTTTAAATAATCTTTTCTAGAACAAATAGAAACTACATCACATATTTAGTATACTTTCATATTATATAAAAAAAGCTGAAAATTCACTGATCATAACTAACCTAGCCCAGCATTAGATGGTTAGCGTGCTATCGAGGACCCTGAGTAGCATACGCACAGGCGAGAAAAGTACGTATACCGCTGAACTAGGATAGACGGCGTTATTCAGCGTCGGAAGGTGAAGTTAGTCAGAGGTAGCAGTCATTGCACGAAGACTGATCATCTCATTATCAACACAATATTACAGCCTGACTGTGTTTTATCGTAACCTCCGTTTTGCTTACTTCATTGTATTCCTAGGGCCTCTGGCCCTAAGTTCTGTCATCATGGCAGATCAGCAGCAATCATGTCATCATAAGCTTCTAGTAGCAGTAGTACCAGGGCCTCCACCATACTCCACACTAGGGAACATCAGCAAACACCGACGCAGCTTACAGGAAACAGTTACTCGATCACGATCACGCTCTGTCACCGTCTAACAGCAGATCAGGCCGTATAACTCCCTCGTCACCAGCGAAGAAAAAATCTCACACTATCAGTGATACAGATTCAGAAGTGGACCGACAGATGGACATCAACAACACAGACAAATATCCATATCTCACACGTCAGGATACGAAAACACATGCATTCCTTCTCACTAATTACGATAAAAAATTTCAAAACCAAAATTGCTATTTCAACAGTTCACTAAATACATGTCGCGAGAACGAATAGGACGAATCATACCAACACTCAACGGAATCATCATCCAGTCTCTAATTTAACAACCATGATCAGGAACAAACATAGTTTTGAAATCTTTGGAAAAACAGCTAACATGACACGTATGGACACAAAACGCACACGTCAACCATCGCCGCCCAGAAAAGCACCTACATTATCGGCAGTAATCCGTGTAGTCGAACCTACAATTACAGATATAGAAGCCGAATTGAATGAAGAAAGTCATTCAATCACAAAGTGCCTGCGCTTCAAAACGAAAAACCTGGCCCCACCTACATGGCACATGTGATCACCACTAGCCAAGAAACCATTGATGACTTACTTTCAAACGCTGCGTATATATACAGGAGACGATATAGAGTAGAGCCTTCTCATACACCACCACCACTTCCCATAAGATGTGAAGAGTGTCAACAATATAATACACACCACACCTCACAATGCCAAAACGATATCAAATGCGGTTACTGTTCAGGTCCACACAACACAAAATAATGTACAAATATGAAAAAGCCACCAAAATGTACTACTTGCAGGGAATCACATCCAACGTTTAGTTATAAATGCAAAACTTTCGCAGTTACTTCTGTATATCAACCCATAAGTATTTCCCAAGTTTTAGCTTTCATCATTGTAGCCCTACAAAACATCCATCCATTCCAGCGTCCATTCATTCTACAAAGATCCAACACGCAGCAAACACAATCTTCAATGTTAGCTTTAACGCAACTTCTCCGGGCCGTATGCACACTTCCATGCCAGCGCACTTGAAACCGAAGTTTAGCAACACAAAAGACTCCAACATAAACATGCAGAAGATTATGGCTTTAGCTTTAGTTTTATTGTTAAACAACATCTGCTCTCTCTCAGCACACAAAGATATTTTTGAACAATTACTACTAGAAGAAAACGTTAGCGCCTTTTGCTAAATGAGACTCATCTAGAACCAAACACACCAATCAAAATACCGCGCTTTACACTACAACGATGTGACAGCAAACAGCCAGCCTTACGCGCAAATGGAGGTACAGCAATAGGATTTTCACCAACCATTCCTCACCGTCCACACTCACCTCAAATGCCACATATTACTGAATATTCAATTACTACACGGTATTATAAATACAATTGCATTACTCTACCCACCATCTATGTGCGTCCGGCTATCCTATTCCCTATATTTTTTTCGCCCACATATCAAACAATTTTACCAATTACATCATCATGGCCGATATTAATTTTCACAGCCGACCAAATCAACATAAACTTAACTTCAGTACTTTCGTAGAATACCAGACTACCGGAACACTTCACCACCTTCCTAAACCCACACGACCTATTTCCACTACAACCCCTGACATTGTCATTACCTCCACCAATATTGCCAACCGTAGTGCAATAGAAATCCCTGACCTCATGGGCAGCGACCATGGCCCCATCAAACTCACTCCTCACTTTAACCAAAACCTCTTCCCCGAACAAAACGTTCCGCTCCGACAAGTGCTTAGATTTGACAAAGCAGATTACATTACTGGGGAATATGTTGAAACACAAACCGCAACACTCGAAACTCCAAATACTGAAGATGAACTCAATGATACCATAGACACTATAACCACCACACTACATACCGCTACAGCTAAATTTATCCCTCAAGGCCTAATTCATCCATACAAACCCACATTACCACCCAACTACCTCACATTAATCAAACGTTCTCGCCAATTCTTCCGCGACTATCAACGAACAGGAACACGGACTCACTATGGCTTCACCACCAATTACAACGAACTGTCCGAAACTACATTAAAGCATACAAGTTGAGGCAATGGGTTAAAAATGGAACACATTGGCAGATATATCACATCCCACCAAATACTGGAAATGGTTTAACACTCTC
This sequence comes from Lepisma saccharinum, assembly GCA_022664845.1. Classification (NCBI taxonomy): domain Eukaryota; kingdom Metazoa; phylum Arthropoda; class Insecta; order Zygentoma; family Lepismatidae; genus Lepisma; species Lepisma saccharinum. Next base: position 23,068 of record JAGDQP010001112.1, read on the forward strand.
ACTGGTAAATACTCCAAATCCGCATACCCACTTATCCAGGATAAACAAGGACTACATTCAGACAAAGACAAGGTTGATGCTTTCACCGACTACCTGCAGGAAATATTCACACCAACACCTCCATTTAATCCATTCAGACAACACCCTGCAGATCAATTAAACTTTGCTTCGCCTCATCTACAACCAAATCTTGATCATCCTCTACCAGATCACCCACTTACTGCACCCATCACTCTATATGATATCACGACTATACTTAAACATAAAAGAAAATCAGCTACTGGCATTGGCACCATAACATATCGTCATCTGAAAGAAGCACCCATTTCATTAATTCAACTACTCGCCCCTATCTACACTTTCATCCTACGCACAGGCTTTTATTTCCTATCATGGAAAACATCCAAAACATTAATGTTCCTCAAACTACAAAAACCGCTAAATTCCGTAACGTCCTACAGACCAATCCAATTAACTTCAAGATTTAGCAAAACTCTAGAAAAAATCGTAGTACAACGACTTCATATTCATCTCGAATAACATAACATCACCCCACTCCATCAAGCTGCCTTCCGTCCATCATATAGCATAAATGACCAACTACTCCGACTTTCCAATCTGATCTCTAATCACACTATAATACATCACGTCCTTCCTGCTTGGTCTTATTTGATTGAGAGAAAGCATTCGATAAAGTATTGCATGAAGTTCTCATTTACAAACTGCAATCATTCCAACTTCCCATTACCTACATACGACTCATTCTTAATTTCCTCACAAATAGACTTGCATACATATCCATTAACGACAGCACATCCCATCCTATTTTCCTTCACTGAGGAGTTCCTCAAGGATCCCCATATTATCACATGTACTCTACTTTTTATTCGTTGCCGACCTTCCTCCACTACCTCCAAATGTACATATATTTCAGTATAAGGATGATACGGCTTTTCTTGCACTCAGTAAAACCATTCAGCACATCAATCGCACAATGAATGAAGCCATACTCACTTTCACTTCCTGGTGCAGTAAGTGGGGCCTCACAATCAACTCACACAAAACGCAGGCGATTCTATTCATCCCACCGAAACATCGCTCTCGAGTCCATCAAAATCCATCCAAACTCTCCTTAACAGTCTTGCATGAACCAATAAAACTATCAAAACAAGTAACATATCTTGCTTTCACCACCATCTCACGTGGCGTCCTCATTTAAATAACGTCATTAGCAAAGATCACAACCGCTTCAACCTCCTAAAACAACTTACCAGAACAACTTGGGGATTAAAATCGCAGACCATTATAAACACTTATAAAGTTTTTCTTAGATTAGTGTTCATGTATGGATTCACCGCTTGGATCGCAGCAAACCACAAAATATACCAGAAACTCCAAGTAATGGAACGAAATTCCCTGCGAATAGCATTCCGGATAAAACTCCCCAGCCCAACTCAGGAATTATACGATAGAATAAAGTTTCCACACCTACTTCCGCATCTAGAAACCCAACGCCTTAAATACATCACTAAACGTCTGGAAACACATCACCTACTTTTCTATGACATAATAAATTCACACGAACACTTTCTCGACCCACCCACGAATACACATACTCCACTATCATTACTATTCTCCCTCTACCAATACACACTCACACCGAACCATCCAGACTTTAATCAAGCCACTGCTCTAAGCATCCCTAACATACCTCATTATATCGCACCTACGTTTACTACACAGTAATCATAATTGTATTAACAGAGCTGCATTTCTCTCTCATTATACTCAGAGATGCTCCTGAACAAGAAGATGATCACCCATATGTCTAAGTATTCAAGTGTTGTGGCGTCAAACTGCACCTCACTTCCATTTCTCATATCATCATGATAAAACCTCCCAAACAGCATGATTGTGAGAAAATTCTCATAATGACCCAGGAAATGATTAAGAGTATAATAAAGAAATAAAGTATAGCATATCCTATATAGCCCATTGACCGACTACCTTAATTAAATCCTCCCTAACCTTCATAACTCTTCCTGAAAAGAAGGGGTAGCCTTCTACCGGGTGCTAGCTGTGGCTAGTAAAAAAATCACTGATTGTAATGGCCTCCAGCAAGCTTGAGCTGGATAAAAAACGAGAATTAGTCTTGTCGGTCAATCAAAATAAGCAGGCTCTTATCAGAGCCTTTGACATAAAATAAAATGAATGATCACCTCCCAACAAAGAGCCAACTCTTTTTTCATCTTCCTCTCTTTATAATGATGTATCTACCATTGATTTCTTTGGTTTCATTTGTTTGTTCAGTTCTGGTTATTCTTATTCGTCTAAGGGAAGTCTATATTCATTCCTTTCATTTGTTTCTTTATTCGCTTCTCGTTAATCTTATTCGTCTAAGGGAGTCCATATTCATTTGTTTCTTGCTTCACTTCTGGTTATTTTTATTTATTTGCCATGTGTCCTGTCTGTTAATGGAATATTTTGAATCTACTCCTAACTTGCTTTCCTCTCAATGTTCGGCTATCCTCACTTGTACACATGTCAATGGTCTTGTACAATTCTTTGCTCATCTCATAGTAGGGTTACCACCCGTCCGGGATTGACCCGGACAGTTCGGGAATCGAGAGATTTGTCCGGGGTCCGGATTCGAGATTTAACTGTCCGGGAATTTGCTTTGTTCCATAAACTTGAGTTCTTTATTCCGTGAGAATTCTTCACAGTAAACATTTTTACTATATTCCAAAGAACTATGCCAACTTTACATAGTTTGCGTGCCTAAAATGCGATCAGTTGAAAGGAATAGGAAATGAAACTAGGCTTCGTCCTGAGTACTATGATATAATTTTCTTTCGCCAAACATCGGCAAGGTGCTTTTTCGGCATTTGAAATTAAGATTGAAGTATATAGCAGACGACAGTATCTTGCAATCCCGATTTCTGGAAACGATTATAAGTTCTTCAGACGAAATTTAGTTAGCTCTACAACATATCAAAAGATAATTGTCATCTTCTACCCCTCGTTCAGAAATAGCGACAAAATGTCCCCTCCCATTGGCTTCCATGCGGATCAGTGACGATAACACTATGTCCCCGATCTTTTTCGTAAACGATTATTGGTCTTTAGGAGAAGTTTAATTAGCTCTACAACACATCAAAAGCTAGTTCAAGTCACATTTTATAACTGGTCCAGAAATCGCGACAAACTGTTCCCTCCCATAGACTTCCCTGTAAAAAATTACCGAAAACACTAAGTTGCCGTTAAGCCATGGTTCTGTTACCGCCCATACAATTTATTTTATCTTAACTAAGTTACCGTTTTCCGGAAGCTATTATTGGCTGTTTAGACGAAGCTTAATTAGCTCTACGACATATTAGAAGTTATTTGAGGTCACCTTCTATCCCTGGTCCGGAAATCGCGACAAATTGTTCCCCTCCCATAGACTTCCGTGCGCATAAGTGCCGAAAACACTAAGTTCCCAATGTTTTCCGGTAATAATTATAGGCCACTCCGAAGGAACTTATCTCTACAACATATCAAAAGATAGTTGAGGTCACACACCCCTTCTCCAGAAATTGCAAAATACTCTTTCCTCCAATATACTTCAATGTTAATTTCAAGTGATGAAAAAAATACCTTGCTGATGTTCGGCGGAGAGAAAAATACAATAGAGTCTCGATAGTCCGATGTTCAGTATAATTCGAGTCAGCAAAACAATAACAATACAAATAATAATAGTATATTTAAAAAACCTGCCGCTGATAGCAAACGGTAATTTATTACCAGCGTGCTTTGAATTTAGTAATAACAGTGGATAATTTGCTCCTGGCGGCTACTAAAATATACAGATAAATTGGGTTAATAATAAGTATATGTAGTATATTTAGTGTTTTGTATATGTACTATGCTGGACTTGTAGGAAACCTATGAAATTATTTTTTGTTTGCATATCAGTAAAATTCGAGTTTTCTGTAATTCGAGGTACACTCGATCCCATCCAACTCGAATTATCGAAACCCTACTGTATATCATATTACTCAGGACGAGCGTATTTTCAATTCTTACCATACATTTCAATTGGTCGCTTTTTAGGCACGCAACCTATGTAAAGTGGGCATAGCTCTTTAATTTCTTTAACCCGCCACTAAACAGGCGGAGCATGAGGCAACGTCACACGCATGCTTTTGAAGTGACCCGCTTTCGAATAATTTAAATAAAAATTTACTTATATAGGTACATTAGACTGTGGCTTTTAAAATGGCAGAACTGCTGTATCTGAAATCATGCGTAAATAAATAAATGTGTAAATAAGTACACTATACAGTAGGGTGGGCCGATTTTTTCTTTCAGATATTGAGGTTCGAGTTGTAATCAAAAGTTGTGCACTGGTACCAAATAAAACCATGCCAAATATGGCCGTCCTAAAACAATATTATATCGGGTCCCTGGACCCCTAAAGGGCCCAATTATTTTTTTACAAAACAAGGAATAAAAATATGATACCAGTTTCCACATTTTGGGGTTCGAGTAGTTATGAAAAGTTGTACATTGGTAATAAATTTAGCCATGTCAAAGTGGCCCTTCTTGGCCGTCAAGCGTTTTTGGTCGTTGTGAAACTAAAATTTTCGCGGGCTCCGAGGCCCGGCTAGATATTTTTTGCTCTGTCTGTTTCGGCGAACAAACATAACATTCTACAACTTTTGCACGCTAGTCAAACTCAAATTAAAAAAAAAAAAAAAAAGAGAGAGAGAGAGAGAGAGAGAGAGAGAGAGACTATCTCAGTGGTCGCAAACAACGTGTTGTTCTTTTCGGATCATCATCTAATTTTGTTCCCGTTCTCTCTGGTGTACCTCAAGGTAGTGTTTTGGGCCACCTCCTTTTCCTTCTATATATGGATCTCCCATCCTATCTCTTGTCATCTAAAACAAAAATTCTTCTTTTTGCTGACGACTGTAAATTATTTCGAGAAATCAGATCATTACAGAATGTTGCTGATCTCCAAAATTCCATCTCTGACCTCTTGGACTGGTCTGATGCGTGGAACTTCAAAATAAATCCCTCAAACTCTTATTTTCTTACTATTTCTTTAAAAGAGGAATCAAATCCCATTTGCCTATATCATTGAAGATAATCCTATTGCTAAAGTTTCTTCTCAAAAGGACCTTGGAGTGGTATTTGACGAAAAACTTCTGTTTGCTGATCACGTGACTTCTATAACTAACAGTTCTATGCGCTTACTCGGTCTTCTCTATAGATTTACAGAAATTAAGGATCTTCATTCATTGAGTATGTTCTACAAAACCTTCATCTCCTCTAAAATTGAATATTTATCCCCAATTTGGAACATGGCTAGTATTTCTAAGCTATCTTATATTGATTCCGGTCTAAACTTCTTTCTTGCTATAGTCAAAAGAAGAATACCATCAGTACGTAGTTTAAGCAAACCCGAGTATTTATCCGTTCTTGGTCTCCACGTTCCCTCTTCTCGTCGCAAGCTGGTAGTTTTGATGTACTTATACAAGATACTTAACGGAAACGTCTGCTCCTAAACGTAAAGAAACAGTAACACGGAAGCTTTCATTCAAAAGATGTAGACCAAGAGGAAGAGAAGGCAAAGCTTGGAGCCAAACACCGGACTCAGGTGAATACGTTGCTAGTAGCCTGGCTTTATCTTCAAGACAAGTAGCGGATTGTAGTAACTGCGATTGTGTACGTTTGATGATAGGATAATCCCAAGAAGACTGAAAGCTATTGATATCCAAAAGAGGAGAATTTAACCTACTTAACGTAGACCATATCGCTGAAGAATCCTTAATAGGGTCGAGGAAGAAGACCAATGGAAGGATAGACTCAACGAGACGACGAGAGTCATAGAAAGACGCTAAAAAGGACGAAATCACCAAATACATGGCCCGACGATTTTTTTTATTATTATTTAGGTGGCCTTCCACCACCCCTGCCTCTCAGCATTATTTGCTCAGCCCTGCTTCGCGCGCTTGATAAGCACAGTGAATCTGAAACGGATTCTCCACAGGACTGGGGGAGGCCAATCTCCAGTTGATTTGACTTGAGTTTGTTACATTGTTTATTTACATTAAATAATTTATTTAGTGTATTTTTTATTTTAATACTTGTGTTTTTATTATTGTTTATTTATTTAATCCCTCTTTCCCTTTTATCATTTCAGTTACACATTTAATAGTCCCACATCAAAAGATATTGTTTATTATTTTAGTTTATTTCTTATCATTTTTATTCATTACACTAGCTAACTA